>BCIJ01000021.1:172865-238135 GCA_001599935.1 Holtermannia corniformis | reverse complement strand
GATATCCGCGATATCCGCGCGATCCTTTTGAGCGCGGAAGGGATATCCGCACTTTGCGGACGGCTTGGATGCGGATACGGATACGGATGTCTGTGCAGAGCGAGGATATCCACGCTGCGGATCAAAGTCCGCGAAAGGATATCCGCCGTGAATTTTTTGAGCCCGAACACCCGGAGGTGACCTGGCCGGAAACCGTGACAGCGCAGCCCGATCGCGGCGGCGGCGGCGAGAAACAGTGTCGCCCCGCTCCAGTGCATTATTCGCGCGGTCTGAAGAATCTTGAGTGCCAGCTTCATATTACCGGTGTCGACTGCTTGTGGGGCGAAGACGAGGCAGAGACCCAGAACGACAACGAGGATGACAGCATTCAGAGCGAGAATTGCACCTTGGAGGCTGTTGGTCCAGTCTGCAACGCGTCAACGATCATGAGTGGGCTAGACCGGTGTACCAGACGGACGCGTGAGTCGGACTTTTTGCAAGCGCATCAGCGTCAGAGCAGCAATCGTCTCCACGGCACTCACAAAGACGGTACCAGCCTCTAAGCCCGGGTGACACATGGAGAAGCTCAAACGCTAGACGCTGAGCATGCTTCAGAGTAACGGATAGCTCGTCCTGGAACATGGTTGGAAAATAATGAGGTTCGCACTCCGCACCGACCTGCAAGCCCTGCAAGTCATAATTTTGCCATCTGTAGTATGTCGCCTCGTCGGAAACGCGCCTCGTCGGAAACGCGCCTCGTCGCATCAATGGATCGACCACGGCTTGCCTCTTTGATCGCAGTCTCTAGACATACAGCTTCGGCAGCTACCGTGAAGAAGTCGACTTCTGCCTCGAGGATTCGTCCGTTGCGCTCTCCGCCTCCCCACGCCGCGGGGAAGCGACCCAAAAATCGAAGCTCGACATCCCCAGCGTCCCCGATTTCAGCCAACCGAGGCGATGATCCGAGTGGGGTGAACCAAAAGCTACCAGGGTCCACTTGCATCGCTGGTAGACATCAGCTCGTGTCTTCCTTCCGTGAAAACGACTCACATCCGTACTGGGCGCTGCTATTCTGCGCCTGAAGAGAGGACATAGGGATGCGGTGGCGCCCGGGGGACCCTGACGTCGTGTTCGCAGACGATGTTGAGCGCAGTGTGGAGACTGTTGAGCCCATGCTATGCTTGTTGCTACTGCACAGCGCACGTCGAAGGAAGGACCATTAACCGGTACAGTACCATGCCCCAATGCCGTAAGGTGCTTGATTGCGAAACTGCCTGTTCACAGACGATGACCACGAACAACCATTTGCCAACACTGCTCATGACGGACCTTACACTACCAAGCAGTCCGCTGAAGTTCTACGTAGACGATAGAGCTATGTTGCTCCTGCCTCAACCGCGTTTCCCGCTGATGATCAGGGCGTCAAACACGATGCGCTACTGTACAATGAAACCTTTGTATCCTGGGGGCCAGCAACCGATCCTCATCATAGGATTCCTTGTAAAGGGGCCAGAGGGGATCACCGAGTATAGTAGGGACTACCTCAATCACAAGTATCGGTTGGTGTTGCACGATGAACGACGACGTCACCTGACTTCCGACGCAGCGTTCTTCATAACGACTTCATCCGTCGCCATCTGTGGCTTCATCATCTTCGGCGCAAGGCCAGTGATCCCCCGTGTGTGCGTTGACTCGCGTAACTTTGTCACGCTGACACCCTCCCAGACACATTGCTTGAGCGATGTCCCTACACCCCCCTGTCCGGGGTACGGGTTTTCACCGGAAGAGCTATTAGCCGATGAAATGTGGGAGCATGAGGTCGGTGGTCCTTACTCAGTACCACATGTACTGACTACTGCAGGCCCAGGTTCGCCTTGGTGGGTGCAGCATTTCTACACCGGCAAAAAGCCAATGTCCTGCCCCAGACAGAATGCACTTTAACCTTCGGGTTTTGCAGAATGTTGAGACCCAGTCGCGTCAAGCCTTCATCGAGCGGTGGTCTCAGGAAGCCCTTGCTGACTACAGAGACTGCTTCCTGGATCCTCGACTCAAAGATAAACCTTTCGAAGAACGCGGAGTGCCGGAGTGTAGGCTCTCTGTTCACCTGTTCGATCCTCCTCCCGACTATGATCCTATCGAAGACCTACCCCCGGCTCTCCGCAGCTTGGTCAACCCCGCGCGCGGCGAACATCTTACGCAGTTCTACCATCAGAGCGTCGGACATTCACACAGCAAAATCTGCATGGACTTTGCCCGCGCAAAAGATGTTCTGGTCCGACAGGTCGACGTTAACAGCCGCAAGTATAGGTGGGAGAAGCATAACCATGACACTCGGCACCTCAACCAAGCTCAGCGCGTCCTTGGATGGGTCATGGGACGCTGGTCGAAGGCGACTCCGGCCTGTGCAAGGACGGCTACACCAGAGGACAAAGATGGTGACTTCCAGGCGGAAAGCCACAGGACCGACGCTAGCATCGACAAGGACTGCAGGTTCGGTGTCGATAGGCAGAGTACCTGATCGAGGTAGTACATACGATTGGTGTCTTAAGCATTGTTGACGCAGGCGCAGCAGGTGTGCGTTGTTCAGGTGGTCTCCCACTGGTTTTCCCGCAATCATCTCACAAGTCTCGGCCGTGCGCCTATCTGGTCGCGACATGGTCCCACTGAGATCTCAGTAGTCAAAAGCGGCAGAACGATGGTGGTGCTAGCGTCGTCTTTACTTTTGATGTATGACCGCATAATCTGCTTTTCAAATCCGCCGCACATCACACAACTTTTACATTCACGGCTGCGTGTGTTGCAGTACACACATGGGTCCGCCGCCTGGCAAGCATCGATGCGTTCTCCCGGCGGAATTTGGCCGACCTATGCACACCTCAACAACGTTACGAAGGGTGAATACCACTACCGAAGCAACGGTCGCGTTTGATACTGAGATGTAATGATTGACGCTACTGCCTGGCGTACAAGAGTGCAAGCTTTCTACTGTATTCTTTCTACTATCAGCAGGCTTGGTACCGTGCGCTTCATTCGGATATCACGCTTCCAGCAGTAATACCTTCGGCGTCACCTTGATGACAGCGAGCGCGACCGTGGTGCTGTGCTTCGTGACAATGTGGTTTGAGATTTGGCTCCTTGCGCGTAGCACAACCTGCATGGGAACGGGGCGCGTTGGTTGCCGTGGAACGCTTGGAAGCTTGTAGCTGTGGGATGTTCGAGTCTGTGGATCGGCACCTCGTTGAATGTAGTATAGTGATTGTTACAGGCTACTTGCGCTACATGGTGTCGTGAGCTTCACAGTCTTCACGAGAACGCTTCCGGGAACGATGCATTACAATAACTTGAGTCTCATTGTCCATGTCCATGTACACGCCACTCCCACCCAGAGCTTCGAGCATTCGGCGTCGACTTTTTCAGCATCCGAAACGGCGCGATGCGGCCTCAGCACTGGTTGGATTACGGTAAGCAGTGCAAACCTGCGCTACTACTCTGGTGCTCACCCCTCAATCAGCGCGTCGATCGCATTCGCATCAGTGTCCAATAGGGTCGCCATGCCTAGAATGGTCACGACGGCGACAGCGCTGTGCGCACAGTAGATCTGGTATTCGGAAGGGTTGAAACTTTGACGCCTGAGTGCGATCGGTACAGTCGACAGAGCCCAAATGCCGACCACGGCGATGTAGATGTACATGGCGGTGTGTATGCACGATCTAGCGTCCTTGAGGCGCTGGTGTGCGATGAGGTAGGTGCGATAGGCGAAAAGGAGGACCAGACATGACATCAGACCCGTTGCGCCGAGCACCACGACCAGTTCTTGCAAGTTCACAATCCAGCCTGCAGTGTCAGTCATAGTCAATTGGAGGGCTGCTTGCAGTCCTTACCCCTCAAGGCAACTGAGATTGATGCGGTCTTTCAGCAGTTGACGTGCAAAAAGGAGCCAGCCCACTAACGGATCTTCAGCATACCAACCAGCCCTCGTTCCAGCCTTAGGAGGCGCAGGCCCTCGCGCGTTAGGTGCTTCAACAGCAACTGGCGCTCCTCCTGCCGAATCTTAGCGTACACTGAGACTTCACAAGATAAGTATAAGGCTACGCACGGTGAGGCCTTGAATGTCCATCCCTCCCCAGCGATACAGGTCGGTACCATCGTCGCTCTTCTTTGCGTCGACACCGCGACCGTTTTGAAGCGCGTCGAGGGCCGCTTCCACGCATCGAACCTCGGCCGAGAGCAGGAAAAACGCAACTTCCTCGTTTGCGATTCGACCGCTTTTGACACCACGGCCCCATGCGTCTGGGTAGGACCCATAGTGCTTGACGCCGGTTGGGCCGGCGTCGACCTCATCGCCCACTGGCCAATCTCCGCGAACCAGCGGGCATTGGGAACCTTGGGAAGTGCTAGGACTGATTAGCAGTCTGATTAGCAGCTTCCTACTGACTGAGCTGAGCTTACTTTGGTACTCCAGACCCGACGGATTGACGTGGAGATCGTGCATTGAATGAGTCGGTGAGATTGTCGCGGCACGGCCGCAGGAGACCGCCTTGAGCATTTTCGTGATAAACGGGGTACGAGCCGTAGTCGCAGATGTGCGTCGGCCCGCATCGTCTGCGGACGAAAGTGCCAGGGGTCGGATGTGTGCACTGGTAGAGTTACGCTCTTGTCAGGAACACCATGATGGCCAGCACGCGCTGACTTACCGCGATAGTCGAGGTCGCCCAACTCCTGCGATTGGGCCTCGAGCTGGTAGCTAACCCTTCTGCAAGCTCTGGATCACCACTCAAGACCTTGTAGACAAGGTTGAACTTGTCGCAGAGCTTGCTGCAGGTCCGCTCATGGTCGGCTGTGCTGCACACAGCGTTCGTAGCTGTTATCCATTATACTAATCAGATTAGGATATCATTACACTTCTTATCCTAATCAGGGCGAATGACTAGGACTTCGTGGCGGTCACCTCCGGGGAGGTGTGCGTTAGAACATAAGGACGCCCGTAGGCCATCAGAAAGACCACTGTTGGGCAGACTGAAGAGCTATTACGGTCAGCTACGGCATGACGGGCTTACGGACGTTATAAGAAATCCTTCCTTGCGTACACCATGTTTGAACATGACTTGCTGCGCTTACGTGGCGCTGTTCGTCAGGGAATTGAGTCTAGGATGTGTTTCCCACCATGTTTGTTGACTTTTGCGATCTCAGAGCGGTTCTATGCAGTGTCCTTTTGGGTGCCGGCAGCCGGAAACACCCTCCGTCTATACAAAAGAGAGTTTCTGATCTACAAGTATACGTGAGTACCGAGAAGCATACGCGAGCGGTTTTCTGACCATTCGCAGCCTGCTCTACTACGAGTTTAATCGCCGCCTTGTGGGGGTCGAACATCTTGAACGAAAGGCAAGCGAGCCGCGTTGCGTGAGTACTGTTGGCTCTGAGACAGGCGCTGACTGGCTCAGCATGGGTGCTTAATGGATGGTCTCCGCGACCCTTGCGTGGGCCTGGGCATCTCGCACGATGGACTTGAGTTGCATAGACAATGGGTGGCAGAGGTAAGACAGCTGTCATTAACACACACACTACCTAACGATACTGTCTTTCAGGCCCAGCATAGCCTAGGTACGCGCTCAAATCCAAAGCCTATATAACCTACGCTGACCATCCGGTTTAGATCTGTTCTACTTCAATCTCCGGACGCTACTCGCAATTGAACTCCACGTCGGCGAAGCACTGAAAAGCTCCATGGTTCGACGGACCGCTATTCGATTTCCGAGCGTATCACCTCGATCCAGCCATGCCCAAGGCTTTCGCAGAACGACAAGTCCCGACCGATCGGTTTTCAATCCGCCTCTTCGATATGCCAATTCACGATCCCACAAGCACGCTACCGCCGATCCTCCGCCGTCGTCGTGGTAACCGCCTTCCGCGCAAAGTGCGGGCCAAAGCAGCGCTGTTCCCGGCTTTTTACCATGTCAGCCTAGGGGCGCAAGGATTGCCGCACAATAACACGCTGTGGGAGGGCATGAAATATCAAGACTGTTGATGTTGATGACCCGCAGTATGTCAAAGAGCGGTATCGGCATGATACGAGACACTTGAGTCGCACTCAGCGCATGTTGGGTCGCGTCATGGGACACTGGGGACGATCGCGCGCTGTGGCAACTCCGGAACAGCACGATGCTTGTTCAACGGCCAGCGGGAGCAGTGACACAGTGGAGCATGTCAAGTGCGACTGAGCCGACCAAGCGCAGCGAGGCTCTCGCGAGATTGTGCGGCTGTGTCGACGTGTCATTCAGAGGCCGGAGCGCATTCGACGGGGGATGCTCTTGTTTGCTAGTGTCATTGTGTTGTAATGGTGATCAGTCTGCAAGCGGCACATCATACAACGTATACATGCACGGCTACGCGTGCTGCAGTACATACAAGCGTCTGAACAGAGCGGGCGAGGGCTACAGTAAGCGTGTAGAGTCCATCATTGCCAGTAGAGCGTGCCGATATCTTCTTTTGAAAAGCCGCCGCCGCAAGCGGGGCACTTGCGTTGGCGAGAGGCGACACGCTTGTCGAGGCAGCTGCGGTGGGTCAGTAACGTGGCGGCTAGAGGTCGAGGTCGACGTACTCTTTGCAGAAAGCTGTGGTGCGTCAGCAGTACTCAAAGATGGTGGAGACGACGTACTGTGCATACACTTGGTAATGACCTGTTGCTTGAAGTTTTGCTCACAGCACGAGCACCGCAGGATTTTCTGCGCCGCCAGTCAGTCTCGTCCCGTCACGGGCCCACAGCAAAGCAACTCACCAGCAGCTTGTCTCTCTCCTCCTGCAGCTTGAGCTCGCCCGCCGAGACCGAAGTGGCAGCCATCGTTTCCTGGCGTTCATTAAGCTTCGTGACGGTGCGCTTTGTCGCTTCGAGTTCCTCTTCCAGCTTGAGACGGGCCGTACGCTCAGCGCTAGCTTCTGCAATCCGGACGTTGAGCAGGTTCTTGGCCTAGAGTCGTCAGTCGTGTCCTCTACAACATCGCGGCTACACACCTCGGCAAGCGACGTCTGGCCATGCTGTAACGACAGCTCGAGCTGTTTCTTCTCCGAGCTGACTCTCGCAACCTGGTGCTGCAGTTCCGAAGCGGCACTCTTGATGGAAACCGTCGCTTGTGTTTGAGCAGCCTACACCCAGTGTCAGCCTTGCCCTCTTCTTACACAGCGCGCGCAACTGACCAATTGTGCGTTCAGCGTGCGCTCCAGCTCGCCCGCCTTCTCCAGCAGCTTCATCTGCTTCTCAACCTTGACTTGGTGAGCCTTGGCTTCCAGATCGACCATATCCTTTGCACGCATCGCCGCAAAGTATTTGTTGTCCGATTTCGCTTTCTACGCGCGACCAGCCATCAGCACCGATCTGGTTGTGAGTGTAAAGTGGCGACCCACCTCGGTCGTCAAACGCGTGACTTTGAGCTCGGCATCGCGCAGATCGAAGACCTTGCTACGGTTCTGCTGCTCTAGCCCCTCCCACGCTTTCGAGAGCTGTTCGAGCTCGGTGTAGAGTGCGTTTGTGGACTGCGCCCGGCATTATACGTCAGTCCGGACATCTGGTGCAGCCTCACCCCGTCGTCTCAGATACGAGACGACAGCGTGATTCCCCATGCAGGTCGACTCACCTCGTCCGCCTCTCTGACCCTCAGCTCCAACACCTTCCTCTCGGCATCAACAGCCTCCAACCTCTTGCCCAACTCTTGCACATCCTGCGCCACCTCCGGGTCCGGTCCCAAGACGCGCTGATAGCGCTTCACCAAGTTCTGCGCCGCCGCCAGTTCCCTCCTCGCGGTCGATTCGGAGCGGATCAGATCTTGTGATGTGGCGTTATCGTTCGCATAGGCCGCTAGTTGCGCTTGGAGGCTAGCTTCGGTTTCTCGTGCGGTGCTGAGACGGTATCAGCATCGACCGGCATCGGGAAGCCGCGCAGAAAAAAGCACTCACCTAATCTTCGCCTCGAGATCCTTGACATAGTCGACGTCGCCGCCAGCCCCCAAGAAAGCATAATACTCCTCCATCCCCCCCTGCGCCGCCATCTTGCCCTTCAACCTTCTCACCTCCGCTCCCAACGCTCCAATCCTCTCCATCCGTTCCGCCGCCAACGTCTCCAATTCCTCCACAAACTTCCATTTCTCCGCATCCCTCGCTCGTCTCTCAAACAATTCTGCCTGGAAATCATCTCGTTGCCCCCGCAGTCTCGACAAATCACTATCCTTCTTCGCGGCCGCCGAGCGCAACGCTTCCACTTCAGCGCGCGCTTCGGCCGCGACCGCATCGCGGAATTGGAGGTTATTCTCCCGAAGGTCTTTGACGGTGTGATCAAGGTATTTGGCCGTTTCTTCCGCTGTTTCCGCTCGACGGATCATTTCGACTAATTGGAGCTTGTAGGCTGTGAAGATGGGCGAGTTGAGGATCGTGTGTTCGGGCGGTTGGTTCGCTAGGAGCTTGAGTTGATCGTTCTCTTGGATGAGACGCGTTTGCTCTTCACGTAGTTGAGCGACTTCGGCTTCGCGTTTTTCGGCAAGTAACTGCAGTTCGGTGCTATCTCGTAGCATGCCGCTGGCGGCATTTGCTGTCGAAGCGCCATTCTCGGGTTTGACGTCCTGCACCGTGTCAGCCTAGTGCCAGCTCCGGGATCACGTCCGACACACTTCTGGCCCGGCACTACCGTTCGCACGCGCATTCGGCGTGTTCGTGCCCGATCGCTGTCCATTAGCCGGTCCCGACGCCGCTCCAAACCCTTCAGGCTTGGGCCCCGATCCCGATCCCGAACTCTCCGCCGGGATCGCACTGTCCATCCTCAACCGATCGACCGTCTTCTCCGCACGGTTCAAATCACGTTCCAGTTGGTCTCTTGCATCCGTGACCTGTCGGAGCTGCGCTTGGAGCAGTTGCGTCGCTTGATGTTGAGTTTCTAATGCGCTATAGCGTTTTTGCAACGTTGTGAGGGATGGCGCAGAGGGTTGGAACGTTTTGAACAGGTTGAGAAAGTGGCTGATCAGAGAGCGGGTCGAGTGGGAGCGCTTGCTGAGGGCGGTGTTGAATTCGGGGATCGGATAGGAAGTCGGCGGTGGTTCGAGTTGGGCTGGAGCCGTCAACTTTTGTCATGATCATGCCTGATGAACACTCACGTTCGCTCGTCGCTTTGTCATCCTGAAAGCCGGCCATATCTTGCACAGCCGCGACTAGCTATTTCCATCAGCGACTACTTGGCCGCCATGTTCAGCCTCTGCACCCACCTCTGTCCAGCAGACGTCAACGCTCATGACTTCAGCCTGGCAGCGTTGCCTCTCGAGTTCTAATGCTTGGATTCGCCGCGCGTGCCGGCGGGCTTGGCGGCGGTATTCGAGCATCTGGCGGTAGATTGCTTGCTTGCGCTTGGTCTGCAGTGCGTTAGCATCTGATATTTTTGGCAGGGTTGGGAGAGGCTGTGATTGGGGAGGGCCGGCCGCCAGGGTATTGCTTCTGTGCGTTGTCGAGGCCAGGCAAAGTGGAGTATAAGGTGCGATCATCCGGTGCGAGAACCGTGCACCTTGCACCCACCCCTTCAGCCTCGACGTTATACCAAAGCCAACACCCCAGCACCGCAACCGTGTCATCCCGTCGCGTGACCGCACCGCACCATGACCGTCCTTCGACCAAGACCTACTTCAACGACTTTGATCCATTCTTCCGGTGGTTCCTCGTCCTCGCTGTGTGCACTGCCGTTCCTCGCGACTGCGCCCGCGCCCGGTTCGAGCTTTACGTCGAGGTGAAGACGCTTTTTCGAGCTAGATGGGCCTCCGTCGCGCGCGTCTTCGCGCACGCGTTTGAGGTCCAGGCTCATTAGTGGGATGTCAGACGAGTGAGCACTGTGGTTGAGTGCGGTGGCAGCAGGGAGGGAGAGCGAACCAAGGGGGGAAAGAGGAAAGCGAGCGTGAATCGAGTGCTGGGAAAAGAGTTGCCCGCTTAACCCCTCGGTCACGCCCAGCCAAACGGGGATCGGCGTTATGTTCCAGATGCCGCGGTATACTACTGGCACGGTTAAGCCGGTAACCCCCTCGCCACCTGCAAGCCTAATACACCACGCGACCGACACACGTCAACAAGCTGTACGGCGCTGGCAGCAAAGAAAGCAGCGGAGAAGGATCACAAGCGCGAGAGGGCAGCAGAGCACTGTAGAAAGTATAGGGATACACAGAACGACATCAATCAGAGCCAGCTAGTGACTCGGTACAGCGCAAAGAATCTCCCACCCGGTCCGTCGCCATCACTCGCACCCACCACGCTGATCGACTCATGTTGCCACGACAGCCCGTCAACGCTCCCAAGTCCATCGCTGAATCTAGCTAGTCGTCGCACGTCCACCACAATGGCAGCCACACTGTCCCCTCTACCACCCCTCCTCGCGCCCGACCCGCTGCATCAAGTACACAAAATGACCAGCGCATCAACGATCGGCCTCGACGAGGACGAAGACAGGGTGTGCGTGTGCATGATCTCCTCGGACGCGATCAGCCACTGATCAACACAGCTTCAACTCGGTCGAAGACGAGCTCGCGCACTTTAAAGAGCGTTACC
The DNA here is from genome assembly GCA_001599935.1 of Holtermannia corniformis. NCBI lineage: Eukaryota > Fungi > Basidiomycota > Tremellomycetes > Holtermanniales > Holtermannia > Holtermannia corniformis. The sequence continues at coordinate 227,593 of BCIJ01000021.1, read as the reverse complement.
GCATGATCTTGGACATGCTGAATGAGACGAGGGCCGAGTTGGGTCAGTGGCCGAGTGCTTGGCATGACTGCATGGGACGTGCAGATGGGATAGCTGATCTCGAGCAATGATTGGCAGCCTCGAGCTGGCTGCAGGTGCAAGTCCAAGCTGCTCGAGATCCAATCACTGCACATCCCTGTTCTTCCTCGTTGTGCATCCCCTTCCTTCATAGTACCACCGCGCCTATCCCACTCTTACTCACCACGCCACATCAATGCCCTCACCACCCAGTCGAGCTAACGCCCCCTCAGACGACTTCCAAATCTCGTCCGAAGAACTCGAAGACGAACTCGAGCGCGAACTGGCACAGACACACGAACAGCACGCTGAACTCAAGACGCGCGTACACAGGCTCGAAATGGAGCTGGACGAGGCCAAGGTGTGTCGTGGCGCGGTGCGGCTGGTTGGCTCGACTCTGCGTGGTTTTCTCGTCTTGTCGACTTGAACCGCTTGCACATCGATGTCTTGCCGGGAGCTGACACTCGCTTTAGGCCAAGCACGTCGCGCTGCAAAAGACTCACAACGCCATGGTCGGCAACATGCAGGTCTGTCGCTGTCCCACCAACCAGCCCGGACGTCACACTGACGCGCCCTCCAGATGGAGATGGACAACCTCCGTTCCGAACGGGATAAAGTGCGCGTCGCGATGCGTGACCTCGAGATGGGGAATGACGACTTGGAGCGCAACGAGCGGTGCGTCGCGCGACAGTGATCAGAGCTGATCCCCGCGCAGAGTCGCCGTCTCGTCCCTGCTAGACCTCGAAAGCAAGTATAACCGCGCGATCGAGGAGAAGACGCTGCTCGAGCAAGAGGTCGTGATCAAGCAAGAATTGGAAGAGGAGGCCCAGCGGCTCAAGGATGAGCTCAGGGGTATGTAGGACTGGTCGATCGGCTTGACTGACGCTCCCAGACGCCAGCAGCGAGATCTCGATTCTGAGAGACCAGCTCGCACGCACACCGACGACGACGGCTCAACCGCCACTCTCGCCCGTCGGTGAAGCGTCGCAAGAACTCTCCTTTGTCGAAGTCTCACTCGCCAACGCGACCATCGGCACTCCGCCATCTGCCATCCCGCGCTCTCTCGGCGGCATCTCGCGCAGCAACTCGTCTCCGCAATTCGCACGGTCGCAGAGTCCCGGCCCGAGCCGTGCGCTCGGCGTGTCGGTGCTCAATCGCTCCACTACATCGCGCAACTTGGCCATGACGGCGTCAGCGACCGGCTCGCCTGTACCTGCGCGAGCGCGGGCACTGGGCTCAATGATCCCCATGTCGCCTAGTCGAGCGTCCAACCTGCAACCTAGCGCTGCGCCACAGAAGAGTAAAGGCGTGCAGATGGTGTCGGATCTGCGAGCTCGGATCCGCGCCATGGACTCGAAACTTGCGCCTAAGGCTGGCAAGCGGACCGTGTCGGCTCCTATGGGCTCGACTAACCCGACTTCGGCGCCTCGAAGGTCAGTCGACGCACTGACGCATTCAAGAGTCAAGGCGCTGGCGCCGGGATCGGGACCAGCAGCGACACCGGGCGACGTGTCGAACGGGTCAATCATGTCGCCGAACGGGTGGGTCCTCGTATCAGACAACGACGAGATGCCGCCGCCCGGCTCAACCTCGACGGCTTTCAGACTCCACGAGCCGCTCTCGCCCACAGAGCACCACCAACACTTTCGTGCACCCTCATCAACCAGTACCTCTACAAGCCAATCCAAACCTCTCCCATCGCGTCCTGGCATCCCCTCACCGCTCGCACAGTCACTTTCACGATCTACAAACTCGCGCCAACGACCGCCTTCACGCTCTGCTTTCTCGACAACGTCGAGTGGCCCTTCGAGGCCCATGTCGCCTAGTTACCTCCCGATGCCCGTCGGCAGTATCGGTCGATCTTTATCCCCCTCTCCTGCGTTTGGCCATTCATCCCTCGCGTTCCCGACCGAGCCGACTTCACGCCCCACATCCCGCCAAGGCTCCCGCTTGATAGGTCGTGGCCCTCCACCCGTCACATCAGCCATCACGAACATGACCGAAGGTCCGACGCTCAACACCAACACCAACACCAACACTGGGGCGGAAACGCCACGCCGCTCCTCTCGCCGCTCATCATTAGGCCATGACCGGACTCTACCGCCAACGGGGATCCCGGCGCCCAGGACGCCAGGGAGACCCATGTCCGTCCCTGTCGCGCCGCCGGTGCCACGCATCCCATCGGCACACCTGAGGGATAAAGAGAAGAGGAGCGGCATGTTGGGCATGAGTATGGGACGGAGTAGGCGCGGGACGGTGGGCAAGGCGGATGGTGACGGGATGTGATGCATCGCATCCCATACTCTGATTCACAGACGCCCGCGCCGGTCTGACGCGCAAAAAGATGCACAGCTCCGGTCGGATGTTTGAGTTGGGAGATTTGGCTGCTCGAAGGGTATGACGCGTCCCGAGGCTGGTCGCTTCCGAGTATGGCTACTGTCGTAGGGCCAACAAGGGGTGCTGTTGCTGACGATCGACGACTGCGAAGCCGAGTGTGCTGCGGGCAATGGTCGCAACGAGCCTCAACAGTCGGATGAGCAGCTCATAACAATGTATCCGATGGCATGCTGATCTACAACAAGATAGGAATTTCATCGCGCTCAATAGGGGTGTTCACCACCGAGGTCAACCTGGTCACTTGATGGTTTTAATCCCAACCCGAGGCAAAAGCGCGTACAAGCTGTTGCTTGTGCGACTGAGTCGTCTGCCTGCCTTGTCAAGAGTGAGCTCTGGAGCTACCCGTAGTTCAGGAGTGCATGAGAAGACGAGATGAACAAGTACAACAGCCAAAGCCCCTTTTCTTAGCGAGGCCGACCGCTGCCGATCGGACGAGCTGGTCGGAGCCTGACACGATCCAGGCGTGATCACGACGGATGTGTTCTCCCTCGTCGATCCTCCACAGTCCTCGTAGTGCGGCACTGTCTGATTTGGCGATACTGGGCGAGAGGCCCCAAGACGGACGCGGCTAGCAAACCCCTAGCGACTCGCTGTCACTAGCTCTCACTTCCAATGCTAACAGCGTCGAGCAAGGACACACGACAATATCATCAGACACACAGCTCCAAGGCGAGGCCGTGTGAGAGCGTGTGATGCTCAAGGACTCGGCTCACTTGCTTGAGACGTATAAAAGTCTCAGTCTGGCGCTTCCTCATCGTGCCCCAACTCATCCATCCCCCTTCGACGTCTTACCCACTTGCGTTTCTGACTACAAACTGCTTTCATTCTCATCATGGACCCCAAGTATGCAAACAAGAGTGAGTGGCGTCCTTCGTCCGACTTGGTCACGAGCGCTGACTGTTTTACGCAGAGCTCGCCGATGTGAGCGAGGAGGAGCTCGTCCAGCTCGGATTCCTCGGCAAAGGTGAGCCTCTTCGTCGTTACGCACCTCCCGTCTCTCCACTCACTATTATTGTCCGTTCCTTGTATAGGCGTTCCTCCCGGGATCCAGCTTCTCATCAACAAGGCGAGGGCTAATCCCGATTCCCTGGGATGTAAGTCTTCTCATCTTCGTTTGTTGCGTCTTTCATGCTCCACGTACTTACGTCTTCCTGCGTCCCCAGCTATCACCTGTTTCTCGGCCTACTGCCTCACTCGCGTCTATCACAAGACTCCTCTCGCACCGGACCCTGCTAGGCTGCTCGCCTCTCCTACCTCGCCCACGTCTCCCACCCTCACTCCCTGGTCGGAGATGAGCGGCAACTCAAAGGCTCTCACTGTCGTAGCGCCTGACATGGTATCGAAATACGAGTCCCGCTTCTACTACCATGGCATTGGTGATATCCAGCTCATGTGGCGCTCTGATCTGGAGACGAACCCTTTCCCCGTCCCCCTGACTGGCACCCGCTTCCACCACATCTCAGCCAAGACTGCCCACGGCGTCTTCAACACCCCCCTCAACGACGTCTGGGGCCAGGTGGCTCCTGAGATCATCTCGTCGTTGAAAGCCCGCCGTCTCCGGTACTCTGCAGTCAAGACGGCTCGCTTCTCCACCGTCGAGAACGGCGTCGAGTCAGCCCTCGGTCCTGTCGTAGTCTGGATCGCCGTGCTCCCCGGCACGGCCAAGCCTAGGGACGTCTGCGATGCGACTCCCGACATTCTGCACGTCCTCTCCAAGTACAACATCTCCAACGTCGCAGTCGAGTGGTACGAGGGCGAGGTCGTCCGTCTGGATGGCCCGCCTCTCATGGGCATCGTCAGGAACACCAACGCCAAGTTTGGGCTCAGCACCCCGTTCAACACCGGTCTCGGCATTCCCATTGCGAGGCAGTCTGACGATGTCCAGGGCACCGTCACGCTCTTGTTCAAGGAGGTGAAGACGAGCGGCGGCGAGCCCAGCGATCGAGTCCTCGCCCTCACCAATAAACACGTCGCCTCCATCAGCACCGCGACCGACTACGAGCTGGACGCGGCCGACCCCGAGCACGTCCTCGTCTGTGGCGAGCGTCGTCTTGAGCTTGCCATCACCGAGATCGAGGCAGCTGTGGCCAAGGGCTTCCGCAACTCTGTCAGTCTGTTGGACGAGGTCAACGAGTTGGAGAATGCGTTGGGCACGGACGACGAGGATATGCAGGCGCTCGAGCGCAAGAGGAATGCGCTCAAGGAGCAGAACGAGGACTATGCCCCCCTCAAGGCGCTATTCGACGACGTAGACGGCCAGTGGAGAGACTCCGAGGGTCGCCGGTTCGGGATCGTCGATTGGGCCCCCAAGATCGACGCCAGGGTGGACCAGCGCGATTACACCCGCGACATTGCCACGATCGCGGTGGATTTGAACAAGCTGGACAAATTTGAGCGCAATAGCGTTGACCTTGGTGCGTTCTGTGCCGTTTTCCTCTCTGTCCGTCTCCCGCCTCGCTTACTGACAATGTCTCCTCGTCCAGGCAATCAGTACACGGCCGATGAGCTCGAGGACCGGTTCTGGCCCCTCGAGGGCGTTCGCCAGAACAGGAGGATCCCAGCCAGTCTCCAGCTCCCCATCCAGTCTATCCTTCCTCGCTCCCGCGTCCTCAGCCCCGACACGTTCGACAAGAACGGCGCCCCTCTGTTCGTGGTCGGCAAATACGGAAACACGACAAAACTCACCTTGGGCCGCTACTCCGGCATGGAGGCCTACACTTGCACCGAGTCCGGGGTCGAGTCGAGGGAGCTCGTCGTTTACAACTATAGCCAGACATCGGGCGATTTCTCCGATCATGGAGACTCTGGATCTCTCATCTTCACCGGCGACGGTCACGGACTCGCGATGCTGCATTCCGGTATGCCCCGAGGCGCGCACAACCACGTAACCTTCGGCACACCTATGTGGTGGGTGGTAAAGCAAGTCCGCTTGAATTACCCCTTTGCCGAATTTTACGACATCGTCTACACCGTCGAGGACTGAGCTCAAGCACGACCTCTCATTGTCCTTTCTCCTACATCGTCCACTTACTGTCTCTTATTTCGTCGGTTCACACGCCGGCCTTGTCTCGTTCGTCCCTTTTCCTTCTCAGTCGTTCATCTTAGTAACTGACAATCTCCGTCTTTTCAGCTCGGTTCATCTCTGTTCCTCCTCCGCATTTCTTCACGGTCACGGACCGTACTCTCCGGATGTTCAGTTCATCCAGCTCTTCCGCCCCGACTAGCTCCACCTTCGCGCACGGCACAGGGACAATGCCCACAGCGCTCTCGGGACAACAGCCCTGTGGGAGGTCAGGTGAACAATGCGTGCCCGAATGTTGACGACGCCCTTGATCCGGTAGGCTGTACTAGCCGTCGACGTGGAGGGACCCCCGAGGCTGGTTGCAAACATTCGTACGCACCGCCGGTTTGTCGTAGCGTTCGCGAGAGTTGGTGCTACATCCGTATTTGTCTTCGACGTTTCTTTTCAAGCACAACAAGTGGCGTGCTGGTGGGAGGACGTGAGCAGATATGAATTCCGTCAGCTGTATTTGCATGATGTATACCGATTTCGCACAGCCTCGCTGCGCTCAGGTGCCAGGGCCTGTCGGCGCCTTTGGCTATGCACCTCGGAGCGCGAGTCGCCAGCAAGAAGTAATGTCTTTGGCGTTGCTTCAGTTCACCTGTGTATTGTATAGGCAGCCATATATGAGCACGATAGATATAGACGCGGTTCACAAGGCGGGTACACGAAGCGGGATGTGCACCGCCTTTTAGCTTGCGCGTAGGTGGCGTGCGGATGCGCTCGAATCTTGCTGCTGAGTCAAGTATCACTCGCTTGGTAGTTGCAGTTCTTGGTGGTGCCCCGAGGACTGGAGTGTCTACGATCGTCACAGACACGGCCGGTCATGCGATAGCTCTGATGGAGGAAACTTGCAACGTCTCCATGCGCCCAGCAACACTGCTACCATCCGTAAATCGCGCAAAGCGGTAAGCGCCATGGTTCTATGGCTTGTCGCATGTAGCAACGATGGATGGCACGGATTTAACCAGGGACTTTCAAGCTAAGTCTTTGCTGGATTTTGAGTCCAAACGCCTATCGCAGATGAGTGTGCCATTTGCTTGTGTTGGGCATGAAGTCAGCAGCAATCGAGTATGACGATGGATTGACGTCTCTCAATCTGTACGCGCTGAGCGACGCGTGGTGATCAGTTCTTGATATGGGTGCAGGCGGCGAAGGTTCAGTGGTGATCCTAACTGGGTGATGCAGAACATAGACAGCAGTGACTACGGTCGATAGCACGTAGCCGACGTGGATGATCATCATGAAGGAGGTCTGCACTCTCTTCGTGCGCTTAGCAGCCCAAGCGACACCAGAGGACGGCTTGCGCAAGCTGCGGGCAGGTCGAGCTCCCGCTCCACGAGTGCAGCTAGGAGGAGACTGACGAAGACAATGTCTCGCCGAGTGATATCTCGTAGCTGCCACGGAAAGGTTGCAATGTGACAGGTACATTTGCTGCTTCACGCCTTTCGACTGCCGAGCAATGGCAGCGCAATCAGCTCCATATGCACGCCCGCTGGTACATCTCACATGACTACTCCAGGCTTATAAGTAGGCTTGCATCGTTGGTGCCATCTGTGAGCTTTTGTCAGAGTTGGGAGTTGGACATCACGATGCGCTTAATTGAGTCTGCATGGTAGCGCTTAGACGGAGTCGAGTTACAAATGCCCTTGTTAGCGAATCACTGGGCTACGTCGGCTGTGAACCGTGAGAGTGGCATGCTACCCTTGTGTGATGGCCTTGGCGGTATCTGTCTCGGCACGGCTGGGAAGGTCGAGCGCCGGGGAGCGTAGTGTTCGGGCTCGCTTGCGCGTCATTCTTCGGTCGACAGGAATCGGTGCAATACCTCCCTGCACTGCTTCCTTTCCATTGAGCCCGCAAGGTCCTGGCCGCGACGGCAACACAGGTCAGACTGCACTTCACAACTGGCCTCGATCAAGAGATGTTAGCCCGTCATCGGGCGGCTTACGGGTTACGGGATCGCCCGTAAATGACCTCCAGAGGCCGTACGGACTACGGGCATATTGACGGGTTTACGGGCTCTCCCGTAATTTACGGGCATTTCCCGTAAAGCACCCGTAAAGCACCCGTAAACGCCCGTAAGACGCCAGGTCCTTGGCCCGCAGCCTGGCAGTCAGCCTGGCAGTCAGTCAGCCAGCCGTCAGCAAGCCATCAGTCAGCCATCAGTCAGCCATCAGCCAGCCGCCCGCTAGGCTGCCAGGCAGGCTAACGGCCGAGTGGCGAATCCGTTACAATTAGTGCCCGTAAATGCCCGTAAATGCCTGCAAAGCTCCGTGAACCCTTTACGGGTTACGGGCGCCCGTAAGAATTACAGGATTTGCCCGTAAATTACGGGCTACGGGGCCCGTAAACTGCCCGTAACGGCTTACGTAATCAGATTTCCCGATGACGGGCTAACATCTTTGCCTCAATGCCTTTCAAGCAGGCTTTGATTGATTGATCGGCAAACGAAACAATCATGCATGGGCATACTAGCTACCTAGCACCTCGAACCGGTACTTCGTGTCATCTTCCTCAAAGTCTTCGCCTAGAACGGCGCAGAGGGCATGGATGACAATCGTCTGCCAAAACTCTTCGTTCATCAAGGCCCGAGAGCTCAGAATCATCTCATCGTCCATCGAGACAAAGTGAAAGCCTTGGTCGGGTTCGGGCCTGTCGAGGAGGATCGAGCATTCCGAGATCATGTCGTGCCAGTCCGACAGGTTGAAACGATCCCAGCCCAACAGACCGACGCCCGCGAGGATTGTCATCTTTGCGCCTTGGATCCGACTTTGGCGTCCTTGAAAGCCGGTGAACGTGCGGCTGATGGATGCAAAGATGTCCTTGACGTGGCCGATAGTTCGTTCGGGCGACGACATGCCATGGTAGTCGAAGTTGACGGTCTTCCACGCCAATGACGGATTGCTCGTGGACGCCGGGTGTTGGCAAACGGCTTGGTCTTGCAGAACGATGCTCTTCGAGGTCTTCCACAGCAACTCGAGACCCATGCTGAGGTCAAGCGGTCATGTGTGGGTGTGATCGAAGATCACTTGGGTCGGGAACAGAGCATCGAGGAACGCGACGTCCGTACAGACCCAGTGCCGACGATGGTCCAAGATTGCTCGTTGGCCAAGTTGGCTCGGGGGGAAGTTGATGTAGAGCCTGAATAGACTCGGCATGGGTACTGCATGGCTCGCGAAGCGACCAAGAGCCTCGAGATCGAGTACGCGCGGTGGAATCGACAGGTGGAGCTCTGTGATGTGTCGCAGCAGGTGCGACCTCTTCAGCACCCGACTTTGCGATTCGGTCTTGACGCCTCGCCCGGTGACACCACGGCGGAGACGACCCCAAGCGTGCTGCGAGTCGATCTTGATCGGCTTGGTGTAGAGCACACTGCTGCCGACGGCGTACCAGTCGGAATCGAGTCGAATCGCGTTCTGTAGTGCGTGCGAGTCCATCATAGAGCACATAGCCTCCATGATGTCAGGCATGTGCATGGCCACCACAGAGGCTGGTGGTCCCGTGCGGTGCAGTCGGGCAGGGTCGAGCTCTTGCGGGAGAGCCCAGTTGCTGGAGGAGAGAGCAGGCAGCGTTACGCTAGTTCGGACTGCACCTCAGTCAGTGGATGGGACGTGCAGGGCTACCAACGACTCACTCGTAGGACCGTCCGTTGGGTCTCCTTGCTTGTCGAGCCAGAGCCAGCCCGGAGTCCCCCTGCAGACAGCATCTTGAGTCACTCGACGGAGCTGGATGAGAAGGACTGGCGCCAGCATCAGTCTGTGTGCTCCGAAATGACGAGACGGCTAGTAAGCGTACTCACGAGGTGTATAGGCAGATGTCTACAAGCAATGATGAGGGTGATGACACTAGCAGCGCCAGGTGGATGATCGCCGCGTGTTGAGCTTGCTCAAGGTGACGAGGACGCCGTAGGTGTGCTGACGATCAAGGCGTGGTCAAGTGAGGATGCGATACGGGTAGTGGTGTCACCCAGTGAAGTTGGTGGTGGTGGTGGTGGCAAGAACCGTCTCAAGCTGGGCGGCACCCCAGTGACCAAGCTTGCCGTGCGCTCGCTCGAGTCATCTGCCGTGTCGGCGCCGCGCATTCGATGTGCCTCCATGCAGATGTCCATCAATTGCAGCACCAAGTACATATATCAAAAAGTTGATCGCTCCAGCACTCCCACTGCCGGACGGGAAGTACTTCAAACTCGACCGTGGGGTGTGCTGCTACGATCCGAGCGACGGGCGCGCATTGACAGCATCGCTCTGCGCTCTGGAACAGCGGTGCACTACTCAACCCGGCAGCCTGTCGTGTAGGGTGGGTCTTGGGAACAGGTTTGCTGTGACCCCAGTGTTACCGCTGACACAACCCCATCAAGTCGCACACAAGCGAATTATAAACCACAGAGCCCAGTCTAGGAAGGTGATGATGATCAGCTAGTGATAAAGATCGAAGGGGCACTGGGGACACCGCTGAACGTCTTGTACATAGTGTATCTAGGGGATAATGTACCGCAAGATGGATCGCTCCGGCCGTTGATAATTGCCACTGGCTCGGTCGTCGCCAAAGTCAGTCGCGGTCCTCCCACTTTACATCGCGACGACCATCCATTGAAGCATATCAAGTGTGAACTCGAGCGTCAGCTGTGACAGTGGGAGCGTCGGGAGCAAGCAGACGACGATGGATGAGCTGTTGGAGCAGCTCCAGGGCAGGTGGAACGGTCAGCAGGGGACGATCAAAGGTGCGTCCCGTTTGGCCGATCAAAACACGCAAGGGACGCAAGCTGACGACGTTGCAGAGCTGCAGGACACTGTTCGTCATGCGTGTGTATCCGGTCAAGTCTCGAGCTGACATGCAGCAGGTCGCATCGCTCAACAACACCATCACCACCCTCCGCACAGACCTCGATTCAGCACAGACGTCAGCTTCCGACCTTTCCGCCCTCCGAACCAAACATGCCGATCTTGAAAGCCGGCACTCGACTCTCCAGACGCGTGCATACACCCTCCGCACTCGGATCGGCGAGCTCGAGAGCGATCTGAGGCAAGAGCAAAAGTGGACGGCAGAGAGCGATCGGCGGAAGCAGGAATGGGATGACGAGCGGGATCGACTGGGGAGGATGATCGACCGAGCGGAGAATGAGCGGGATGACGTGCGAAAGGTGCTCGAGGTTGAGCGTGGGCAGATGAGGGATGTCAGGAAGGACAAGGAGGAGCTCGAGAAGAGGATTGAAAAGCTTGAAATGGAGCTAGCGATCGCTCGGTGCGTTTCACTCCCTTTGCTCGTCACTGTGGTACACGACTGACCTCGGCAGTGCCAGCAAACCCATCACCGCCGATCCTGCTCTCAAAGCCAAAGCCAAGCCAAGCCTTTCTCCCACACACAAGCAACCATCCTCTTCCTCCGACCCACCCGAATCTCTCTCCCATCCAGCCCTGCTCAAAGTCCACCTCGCTCTCCGCACCGGCTTTAGCAACCTCCGCACAGCCTACAACGCGCTCAAGACGGAACGCACGAATGATATCACGAAATGGAAGCTGTACAAAAAGGCTCAAGACGCCATCATGGATGCGAGGAAGGAGAAGCTGATGGTGGCCAAGGAGAGGAGGCGATTGAGAAGGGAGAAGAGGGCAGAGGAGGCAGAGCGGGCTGGCGGTCTGGAAGAGGCGGCGGCTAGGCTCAATCCTCGACTTCATGACCGAGCGGATCAAGACCAAACCGACATTGCAGAGCATCAGCTGGATCAGCCACGGCCTCAGACGCACCAGAAGCAGCTGAGCCATCACGACGCAATGCATGACGCGCACAACAACGACCACGCTTTGCACGCTGTTCAGCTGTTGCAAGGCCAATCACTATCTCACCCATCACCGCAACAACAAGTGCAGCGTGGCACATCGCCGACCCAGCGTTGTAGCCCACCACGGGACGCGCACATCGAGCAGAGCGACGAAGACGAAGACGTCGAGATGGCTAGGAGTATTGCGCCAACGGGTCCAGTGAAGAAGCCGACTCGACCGCGCGACGAGCTCGCTCTTGTTCGAGATACTGCCGCTCGGGAGACTGCGACATATCAGCAGCGCCCGCTTGCAGCCTTTCGCAAGCTCGCAGTGCCGCCGCCAGATGTGCAAGCTACCATCCTCCACTCTCCGGCCCTGACTCACCTCAAAGCTCGCCCAGCGACCGTCTCCAAGCCGAAACCAACCGTTCAATCACCAAAGAAGCCCACAACACCAATCGCAATGTCCTCGACACCCGGTGGGTCCAAGATCGCTCCCGTCAGAACGACACCGTGGCTCGGCGCGCCAGCGTCGTCGAACAAGTCTGGCAAGACGTTTCGCCGAGTCGACTCGTTCGAAGATGAACGACCGGGAAAGGTACAGAAGATGACCGGGGACGAGGGGGAGTCCGTCCCGGTCCCACTTCATCAGGCCGATTCACCGTTGGTAAGAGATCGGGGAATGGGTTTGCCCGTGCGCACGAGGCGTCCGGGTGCGCGCGAGGAGACGCCGAGCCGGAGTAATGCTAGGGCGCGTATGGGGTTGCAAGGCGACGCCGATGCTTTTGGCAAGCGAGACAACATCGAGCGTCAAGAGCAGCAGCAACAGTCTGTCAAAACGAGTGACCCCAAGTCAAAACAAGATCCGCAAGAACGACATGAAGCTCGACGCCAGCCCACCAGTCCAGATCAACTCATCGAGACCTCGACCCCGCGTCGTCCGCTTCAACCTCTGCACTCGACTCCGCCTGATCTCAGCGGAGCTCGTCCCTCCGCCGTCGCGCAAGGTAAACGCAAAGTCGACCATCTCGAAGACGACGGACTTGATCTCGACCCGGCCCGAACGGTGCATTGCGAGCCGCATCTGATGGAACCGAGAGCGAGGGGACGGCTGCGAGCGGAGATGCGCGCTGCTGGTCATGGCTTTGGCAAAGAAGTTTATACGGGGTATAAAGGTCACGGGCGGTATGCGCCGGCTCCTCAGGCGAGGTGAGTTACGCATTCTTCCCTTTCATGATGGTTCTGACAATCTGGGCAGTACTTCGGCTCCGACTGAAGAATACGAAATCGATCCACGCGCCAACGGCGGTGTCAACTACGCCTACGCCCAAGTCGTGAGGAACAAGGACGACCGCAAGAAACTGCATGCGACAGACTGCCTTTGCTGCGCTGACGTGGGCTATATCGCATGACTGGGTGAGCACTGCTGATCTGGGGACAGTATTGGAAAGGCCGTGGGGATCTGCCGAAACCACAAGGACCGATCTGGAGGGATGCGCCTGTCGGCGAGCTAGATGATCAGGAGCGGGAGGAGCCGGTCGAGCAGAAGAAGGAGACGTCACGACACCGTGAGCAGGTACGTCTGCTTGGACTCGAATGATCGTCACGGTGTGCTGATGAACTCGAAGTGGGCTCACAACCCTACGCCTCCGGGCTACTGGTGCGTGTGCCTCTGACCCCACAGGCGCTGGCTGATAGACGGACGACAGGGATATTGGTTTCCCGAACACTCCGACCGTCGAGACGCTTAATCATCGTGCTGATCAGCTGCAAGCGACAAAGCAGGACAACATTCGACGTCAAGCTGAGTGAGTGTGGGATTTCCCGAAAAACTAATAGTGAGCTGACACCGTGACAGGCGCGGCGATGGGCAGTGGAGAAAGAAGACACGCGATTGAGACGGTCACGATTTGTATCATACGACAATGTGTATATCATGTACGTTCATGCAGCGCCTAACAGCCAATCTCATTATGCCCGTGTCACCATCTATCCGCATCGCCAAAGCCGTCGGCCCAGTTCATATCGATACTCCTCCAAACCTGAGGAACCTCATCGTAGTACAAGTCAACGACCTCGTCTGTTCGCTTGATTCGCCGCGTATGTTGACGTGTCGATGCTCCTCGCTGACCACGGACTCTTGATGAAAGTTATGCCCCATGGCCCACCAGCAGCACGCGGTCAGCATCGAGGAGCTTGCGGCGAGAAGCGCAGTAGCGGCTCGTTGAGCCGCTTGCAGTCCACGGCGGGTTTCTGCGGCCTGCTGCGCAGTGCGACGGGCATTCCTGATCAGGTAGCGGACCTCTTCTGGAGTGTTGAAGTCGCTGACGTTGGCGGATATGAATGGGAGAGGCATCACGACTGGGTTGTTGATGACAACAACGGCGCCAAGACGACCTGTGCGTTGTTTGGAATGCAAGCAGGCCATCAGCTTGTATGCTGCCAGAGACGATTCCAATGTGCTACACTGCGTGAAAGGTAATTAACGCTTTGCTCAGCATATGTACCCAAAGAAACGCTGGGAACTTCGACACTTGTAGCGACAGTGGCACTTGGGTCCATGCATCATTTCACACAGCAGCTAACAGGCCTTGACTCGACTGCTCGTCACCACCCATCATCCGCCAGAAGTGCGTGGCGCTCGGGAGCACCGTGCCCGACCGATCCCATCCACCGCATTGCCGTGTTCATCCAGATTTGTGGGAAAATGTTGAAGTGCATCTTTCGCCGCCCATTATTTTCTCCCTCGTATCTGGGCTCGAACGATTCCCGACGCCATTCGAAGCAAGGTTCCGCGCCATCGTGGCCATATAGAGCGCCCATCGACCACCAATAGCCTTTTCGAAGAGCTGGATTTCCGCTGGCGATGATGCAAGATGCCCGGCTTTGGGCTTCATTTGTGCGCTGCAGCCGATCGGACAAGGCTTTATACTGCGTGTTGGTGTGATGCATGTAGGCATAGACGTCAGCCGGGTATCTGGGCAGCTCTTCGAGCTGCACGCGATCAATGATGGGTCCAAGATACGAGCTAGCGGGGCCGACGAGGATGCCGAGGTCCATGCACTGAAGCTTGGTGAAGCGCGCGAGTAAACTGGTCAGGTCGTCCTGCTAGCTGTCAGCTGCACACGCAGTCTCGCGGCAGTGACGTACGGGGTGCAATACGTTCTCGCTTGTCTCTCTCCATCCGACAATCTCACCTTTGTCAAACACCGCAAGCAACCTGGCCGTCTCCTCCCAGTCGGCAGTCGCATCTTCAGCCCGACTTTCGGAACCGTCCCCGTCGTCGTCCGCGTCCAAGTCCGGCCGAGGATTACGCTGTCGATGGATTATCAAGTCGACCAAAGTCGGGCAAGCAAGGGCGAGGTCATCGAGAACAGTCACCAGTCGACCGAAGAAAAAGGTCAAATGCAAGCTCGTGATGGATTGGAAGGCCGTGTCCTGAAGTCGAGCTTGGAATCCGTCCAGGAGGTGTTTGCCTGGGTATATAAGACCGCCAGAGTGCAGCCTGCGAAGCTGCGGTGCGGCTCCGAGGAGGGCCTGCTGCCAAAAAAGAATGCATCCTTGGCAGTGGAATGTAATGATTGCTGTGGACAGTCTTCGAAAGTGCTCGGGCGCGAGACGAGGGGGATCAGCGCTAGGTGGCCAGCGGAGTCTACATGTTGGATAGCCGCACTGAAGCTGGTCCCCGATGCTGAGCTCGACCACTCGGTCGGCAGCGAGCAGAAGCGCGGAGATTGCGGGCTCGAACATCGCTTTGCCCTCGGTGTCAGCGTCGCTCGACCGACAGTCCTGACACAGAGGTTCCGATGTGCAATAGTCGCGGTCCACGGCGATGTACAAGGTACTGTTCTAAGATGAGCTTATTTGAGAGACACATACGCTATATCACTGACTGAATTTGCTGCAATATCCTCGCTGGAGCTTCGAAGGCCCAGGCACAGAGTCCACCAGGACACTCGATTTTGACCACACGGAATGAGGGCGTCACGTTGTTGAACCTTTTGCACGTCGTATTCCAAGACTGGATACTCATATAGTTGGGTTTGCGTGGCTCTAGTTGTCCAAGGAAATGTGGCAGGAAGGTCGAGTCGCGGCTGGCAGACGAATCAGTACACCGCCAAGACGCACGGTTGGTGCACGGACCTGGTGTGATCAATGAGGAAACCCGCGATGTTGCCGAGGATCTCGTCGGACATGCTCAGCAGCGTCGCCTCGGAGGATGTCAGCTATGTGCTCTCACAGTCATCCGGATGCGTTTCAGATCTCGGTTGTCGATCCTGGTCGATCGCACCCAAAAATCCGTGCACACTTACTTTTGAACGCAGCTTGCAGTTGCGCTTGGGTGTCTCAGATATCTTGGCCCACATGCTCGGCAGTCGTACTTTATCGAGGTCGGCACAGCGCCCTTATCCTCAAGGTGATCTGCGACGTGGACGTTTGCTGAGCTTTAGGGGTGAGCGTGGTGCCAAAGCTTACAATCGGTTGTTGCAAATAGGGGCAAGTGGGAGCGTGTCAATTTTGACCTGCTGCGGCGTCATTTGTTAGATAGTCTAGCGTCCGTGCGCCGAGGGGGTTTACAAGCGCAAGAGCAGAGGTGACTACTAGTGGATGTTGAACGAAACCAACCTGGGAATGACGCCGTATCAGGTCTGAGTGTCAAAGTCGTGAGCACATGAGCTGAGAAGGACTCGGCAGCATCGGCTGTCTTGTCTAGTGAACCAGTACAAAAACAGTTGAGACGAGATGGGGGAAAGACCTGCCAGCCGCCCTGTTTATATACCCCAGGGGCCCTTTCATTCCGTTCTCACTTCCCTGAATTCACCTCTCATTTCGGGTTTCATTTCGTTTCATTTTACGTTTCATTTCGGCCGAATTCGTTTCGAGATGAAATGACATGAAACAAAAAGGCGAACCATTCGTGAAAAGGTTCACGAACTTGCCTCTGGACTTGCCTTGGAGTTTGCCTCTGTAGCAGGGTGGCAAACCGCGCCGTGTCATTCATGACACAGCGTTGCTGATGCGTCGCTGATCATATCATCTTCATCTACACCTATAGCTTCATATCACACTCGATGCACCAAGTTCAATTTGCGCTCCCCCAACGATCGCGTGTGGTCTGTCCAACATCCAAAACATCTAGGTGCCAAGCTTCCGGAAACTCGTCGCACAGGAACACTGCTTTCGTCCCCGGACTGCACTGCTTGGTCCACCACTTTCTCTCCAAGTGCTCGTGGCCCCCACCAATGATCCACCGTACTAGCTCGTTGTACAAGCAGACGGTTTGCAGTGACTGTAACTCATTGCAAAGCGTTGCCACTGCGTCATGCTGGGCACGGTGTAGTTCCTCCTGCTGATGTCGATGACGAAGCTGCGCTTCGCGGTGCTGCTTGAAGAAGTCGTTCTGACTCCTTATTTCTGGTTTGAAAGTCGCGTCGTCAGGTCCATTTTGTTGGATTACGCCACCACGCAGCCAGCCATCCCGGCGGAGGACGCCGCATCTGGCGAACACTACATCCGGCGCGGATGTAGCCAAGACAAGTCTGGCGCGCAGAGGATGTAGGCAAGACGCCTGGGATGCGACGCATCCGGCGAGGATACTGCATCCGGCGAGGATACTGCATCCGGCGAGACATCAGGGACGTCAGAGTTGTAGGCGAAAGCCTACAAAGAAGCGCCGTAGCGAGCGAGATGCATCACGGTTCTCCCATCATCTAACACATTTGGCCAATGAATCCTGGCGTCGACGGGTTGTATGCATGCACCCAGGTCTGCGTGACGAAGATGGCGGCATTCGGATAGAGCCTGAGCCAGATCCCACTGCGCTTGTCAATATCATAAGATGCTTTCACGAGCAACTTTCACTCACCAGGCAAACGGGTTGATCATCTGGCTGTTGTACAGCGGTATCGTCTGACTTTTTGCTGTCCGGCCACACGATACTCCCTTCTTCCATTTGATAGCGCAGATTCGCCGTGGGCGTCCATTCCCAGCTCGTGCCATTCTTATAGCGCGACAGAGCTATCTCCTGTACAAGAGGGCAAGCCTTCGAAATCGCTTTGATGACAGCCGAGAGCGAACCGTTCACGTAACCGACTTGCAGAGACGTAAGGTTGACAAACACGAGGCCGGATGATGGTCCCATGGCTGGTGGTATGTCAAAGAGCTGCTCTCTCGACGTCGCGAAAGAGCCTGTGCGCATGTTTTCGAGGTTGGGAGCCGATGTCGCCAATATGCGTTCCCATAGCGGAACACATCCTGCGCACGAGGGGTACAATACAGCCGTACGTAGCCGTTCAAACTGGCCGGGTTTGAAGCGCAGTTGGTACGGGATGAATCCCGACTCCCATTGTTTTGCCGCCTTGTCCATGTGCATGCACGACGTCTCCGGGTCATGACTAAATTCCTCGATATTCGGAGCTGACGACAAGAGGGTTGACATGGCGAATTTGTAAAGTCGAGCGGAGTCCCGAACTGGTTCAGCAGTCGAAAACCGCGTGTGGTCCTCCAAGTCGCCTGTGAAATGCAGCGAGCTTGACAGCTGTAAGACTTCGCGAACCCTTGCGGAGTTCTCAAAGACTGACCGTATCTGCCCGAGCACGGCCGGTGGCACCAAATCCGCCCAGTACAGTAGACTTCTCAGTCCTTTGATATGTACAACTCGACATGGCATGTTGAGGGAGTGCATACGCCGGCATGTCAACTGGAAATTGAGCAATGACGGACGGGGAAGGCCTTTGAGCCTGGCTCGAATCAGGTAATGAGGGAGGTAGGCAGTGATTTCTCTGATCTTTGTTAACTCTGACAGACACTACCGGCATACGTCACATACCGGTCATTATCCGCAATGTGATCTGCAATAATTTGGATCAACTCGTCAGAGAGACTGCCCAGCGTCGGCTGTACTGAGTCAGTCCGTAAATCAGCATTAATTTGGTCTATCACTCACCGGGGTCCTGGGCTTGACATTTCGCTGCTGTTGACTCGTTGTCGACGTGGAGTCTAGCTTGATCCAGCAAGGCATGGTGGATGGTATGGTTGTAACTTGGTGGAAGCGGATTCAGAGGTATTCACCCGGTTTTAACCGCCAACGCATTGTGAAGTCGACCACACGCGGCTGCTCATCTGCCAACACTAGCGCTTCTGGGCACGTACGGACGGACAACCATCTCCAGGCATCGCATACAGTCTACTTTCATCATCGACCTAGTTCAGAGGATTAGCCGCCTTCGACGAGACTCACAATCTCCCCATCCCGCTCCTCCACAGTTGGGGTATTTGATCGCATACAAAAGTCGTTGGGCCGTCCCCTAGGTTTTCCGTCCAGTGCCACCGCTCCCAAATTGGGCCGCCCGTGGTCTGCGCGTCACCAAGAGTCCTCGATTCAGGACATGAGTGACGCGAATGGCTCGGAGAGGCGGGTTTAGCGCATGAACCGCGGTCGAAATGGGCTGGTCTCAAGGGCGCTCAGCATCGCCACAGCCAGAGTAGTCACTCACACATCGTTCTCCATGATGCGTTTGACGATCATCCGTGTGATTTTCAAGATAGAGTGCACGGACTTGGTCGTTCCAAGCGAATAGGAAGGACCCATTTCCTCACCCGCTCTTTGCGTTTCTGAGTCACACGATTCGAGTCTGTGACTAGCTTGACCCAGGCGGAGTTCATCTTGAGCCGGTACACGACAAGAGGTCGTTGTTATTCAGAGGACCCATCGCACGGTGTCAACGCGCTAGTCTGTGCAACAGGCCGTGCACAACCCTCTAGACCCTGAAGCTCTCAGATCCGACAATCACGGACAGCGGTCAACATTATGATGTATCTTTCACGGGCGCTGTGAAAGCGTGCACGCGGTGCAAGAGTCCATTGCAGATGTCAGCTTGGCGGGTCCAAGAGAGTCACGAACATTGTCGAAATGTTCGCACGGGAGTTTGCTTCGCGCTGATCCCAGCTGGTTGCAGTCTTGACAAGCATACGCGCCATGTTCAAGCAGCGGAGTTCAACCCGTAGCCCGTGCAGAGCGCGTAGGGCTAGCGTGACATGCTAACATGCCCCTCACTCGCGTACAATCTCCCAACCAAGCCTCTGGCCAGCCCAGAACGGGACGACCTCGATCCCGTCCGCCTTCGCCTCGTACAGTCCCTTGACGACGCCCTTGCCCTCTTCCGTCCGCCTCAACGTAACGCTAGCGCCCGACTCTGGGACCGGTACGCCATAGAACCGTCTCCCGTGTCCACTCACAAAGCCCTCCAACTTGTCCAACGCTCCAAAGCCCTCCAGAAGCGTCGCAACAAGCGGTAGCAAGATCGGCGACGTGTACACTCCCGCCGCGCACGGGCTAGGCGGTGCTTCAGCCTGAACTTGGGCTGTCTTCGAAGATGTCGGGTGCGGCGCCGAGTCGGAGCCGAGGAAGAAGCGGGGGTGGCCGGACGCGATGACGGCTTGGAGCGCGTCACGGTCTTTGGGCTCTTTAGCTAGAGGTTTGCAAAAGTGGTGTGGTTGAGGCGCGACCGTGTCGATTGTGAGATGGAGGTGGTGCGCTGTGATGGTGCATGCGACGTTGTCGGGGAGGGATTTGACCTATACGATGCCCGAGTCAGCTCGTCTGATGAGCCGTCGACTGAAGCGAGTCGGAACATACACATTCAACCGCCTCGGCGGTCGTGGCGTGCTCCAAGACGATCTTGAGCTTTGGAAAGTCGGCCGCGAGCTTGCGTAGGTGCGAAAGGAAATGCTTTTCGGCATTGAGGATGGAGATGTTTTGACTGTGGTCGCTTGGGACCTCGCCGTGCAGGTTGAGCACGAGGCCTTGTTCCTCCATAGCTTTGAAGACGGGGTAGTAGACTTCATAGTTTTCAATCCCCGAGCTCGAGTTGGTAGTGACGCCGCGGGGGTACGACTTGACGCCTGTGCGATCAGCACCATATTACAGTGGGTAGTATAAATATACCTCTCACGCCAGCCTTCTTTGCCTTGCGGATCTCCTCCGGCGTGACTTCCGGACAGAGATAGAGCGTCATGAGCCATTCCGTGTGCGGCGCGAGATCTGTCAACTCTGCTTGGTATTCCAGCGCGCGCTCGGCCGTCGTGACGGGTGGAATGGTGTTTGGCATCACGTAGGCTGTGTGGATCCCGCCGTGGGCGATGTGGGGTGCGACGAGTCGCTGCATGGCGCCCTGGCGGACATGGACGTGGAAGCTGTGGGCGGTTGAGCTGTCACACGAGAGAGAGAGGAGTGCTTGTAATTAGACTGACTCTGCTGGTGCTGGGATGGTGAGTTTGTTGACTGCTGACATTGTGGACAAGCTTGCAGCTCGACGATGCCGAGCTGATAGCGGTTCCGAGTCTCGACTTTTGTGGCGGGCCTAGTTGGTAGTCAGCAGTCACATAGTACCGCTGCAGGCGTGCTGAAGCCTGACATAACACTGCGACCTGTAACACTCTCCTGCAAACAACAGCCTGAACCCTGTCGACGCCCTCCCGTCAGCCACCCTACCTGCCCTCAACCTGTCCTACTCTTCCCCTTTGACCTGTTGAACAGCTCTGCCCAACCCCGACAGTCGTTACCGCTTCTGTATAATTCATCCGGCCGTGTCCGTAAACGGATTAGGATTTGACTCCGGCGATCCTAATCCCCATTAGGAATCGTAAAGTCGTAATCGGCCAGAGCGAGCGGCGCGCAAACAACAGCACCAGCACCATCGCCTTGGGACAGCATCGACTTTGCATCGTATCAAGCGAGATCACGCTAGACAGCACCACGGCAGTCACTTCTATTCACAAAGAGATCAGCGCGCATCAAGGCTAGCCGGGCGAAAAAGGACGGGCAACAAAGGGGTCTGTGCGGTCCAGCCGGCCTTGGATCCTTATCCGTCAGGCCACTCGGGATCGTCAGCACGCCGGACCGCTCACTGGGGCTCTCAGCTTGAGAGTTTGAGACGGACAAGGATCACAGAGTGATCTGCGTGCCGCGCGGAGCATCGCCTGCCATCGATCTATCACTGGTCTCACCTCGCGTCCTTTCATCCGCACACCATGCCCGAGCAAACTACCACCACCACGGCGACCACGGCCACAAAGCCGACAACGACGGCAGCAACGGCACCACCAGCTACAACCGCTGACCAAGCCAGCACGTCCCATCCCAAACCAGTCAAGAAGAAGAAGAAATCCGGTCTCGGCGCGTTATTCGCCGCGCTCGGCTGCGGCTCATCCTCTGCACTCGAGGATGACCGCACTCGGACCAAGACGAAACCCAAGCAGAACCAGGTCCCAATGCACGAGGTCATCCACGGCCAAGCCGGTAGCGCGACCAAGAGCGTCGGCACAAAGCCCGTGCCGGCCACGGCCAAAGGGGACGGTGCGGCGAATGGAAACCATGTGTCCGAGGCGACGGGTGAGACGTTGGTAGATTCCAGTGCGGCCGCCAAAACGGACAAGGGTGATGCGGTAGCGGGTGATAGTAAACCGATCGGCAACTTGGCGTTGGGCGCCGTCGTCGGTGCTGGCGCTGGAGCGGCTACAGCGTCAACACCACCAGCAGAACCCCACGCTGAACCCGAGATCGTCGTGGCGCCCGCCACGCCCGTGCAGAGCCCACCGGTCGACGAGGTCCGTGCGAGCTCGGCCCCTGCGAAAACTGACTGAACATCTCGTAGACGGCCGGGGTAACATCTGCCGCAGTTCAACCGCCAGGGTCCGGTTCAGCGTTGTTGCACAACGCAACGAACCCACCGACCCCCGACGAGTATGGCTCAGACACTGGCAGTGGGACGGGCTCGACATCACAGCAAGAGTACAACATGCTGGCGGCTGAAGAGGAGGATGAAGAGGACGAGGAGGATCGGCTGGTTGCACAGGGTGGAATGGGCATCCCGCTGGATCAGGTGGGCTTCGTGATGGCAGTAGCAGTTCGGTAGGCTGACGAATGCAGGATGGGCGACCGATGCCGCTCCTGCCGCCGATGGACAAGAAGCACGAAGGGCGCAAGTGCCTCGTGCTGGATCTCGACGAGACATTACTCCACAGTTCCTTCAAGGTCAGCCCGATGTCCGTCTCTACTACCAACTACTCACACCCGCAGATGATCCCATCGGCCGACTATATTGTCCCCGTCGAAATCGAATCACAGACGCACAACGTCTATGTCATCAAACGGCCTGGCGTCGACAACTTTTTGCAAAAGATGGGCGAGATCTACGAGGTCGTCGTGTTTACTGCTAGTTTGAGCAAGGTGCGTGCTGTTTCTGGTGCAGGAACAGTGCTGATCAGGACAGTATGCCGACCCGGTGTTGGATATGCTGGATATCCACCATGTAGTCCGGCACCGACTGTTCCGTGAGAGCTGCTACAACCACAAGGGCAACTATGTCAAGGTGCGCCATGCGCCGTGCCAGCTCCAAACGCAGCGCTGACGCGCTGCTCCCCCCACAGGACCTATCCCAGCTCGGGCGCACGATGGAGTCGTGCATCATCATCGACAACTCGCCCGCGTCGTACATTTTCCATCCCAACAATGCCGTCCCCGTCTCGACCTGGTTCAACGACCCGCAC
Source organism: Holtermannia corniformis (assembly GCA_001599935.1). Taxonomy (NCBI): domain Eukaryota; kingdom Fungi; phylum Basidiomycota; class Tremellomycetes; order Holtermanniales; genus Holtermannia; species Holtermannia corniformis. Next base: position 204,770 of record BCIJ01000021.1, on the reverse strand, counting down.
GACACGGAACTGACCGATCTGTGCCCGTTCTTGACCGACCTCGGGACCGTCGACGACATCCGCGGCGTTCTCGACGGTTCCCTCTAGCCGCTCGCGCGCTCGCTCCCGCCAACTGTACTATAGCTTGCATTGCACGCACTGTTATATCCCCCGAGCGCGATCGTATACGTTATAAAGACTGGAGAGACACGGCTATGGTCCGAGATGGCATGCATTGATTGATGGAGACTGGGTTCCCAAGATGTGTATTGTCCAATGCTGACGCGGGCTACGGTGATAGCGCGCCGACTTCTTCTCGTACGGCTTGGGCGCGGGTCGCTCTCTGCAGCTGACCTGGTGCAGTCTGGGTATGTGAGTCGGTGGACGTACGCGACGAAGACGCGCGGGAAGACGCACATTGGTGAGATCCGCCAGGTTCGAGATAGCCTCCTTGAACGTCTCGACTGTCTCTCCATGTCGTGGCGGTACCGTCGTCGCCCCTCCCCCTCCCTCGCCCTCATTATCAGATACAGGCGGTACTGCACCCCCAGATTCAGCATCACCCCATTCCTTCCTTCGAAGCTAGCACCCACCATCGCCAGCCACCCACTCGCCCTCGCGTCGTCTCCGCTCCAAGTCCTGTTCGGACCGATATAGCCCCCCAGGCGCCTGCTGTCGCCTGTGGGCGATCGTAGAGTCCCACGTTACGCGTTCGGAATTGAGGGCCCATATTCGTCGGTCGAGCAGTTCGTCAAACGGCTCGGTCGCTGGAGTGTAGCGTCAGCGTGGGGTCGTGCAGTGATCATGGTCGGAAAGCGAGTCAGGAAGGATGGAAAGAGATGATCGAGAGCTGGACTTTGCCAGTGTCTATGATAGATCCATAACGCACCTTGGACAAAAGCCTCGTAGTCGTGTCCATTGACTCGTAGATTCGGGTTGGCAAGATTGAACATTTCCTCTTTAGCCTACACCTTGTCAGCATCCCCATACCTCCAATCAGCCCATCAGCAGTGCACTCACCGCACCTAACCTCCGCTCCAGCTCGACCCGCAACGCCGCCCTCTCACCGTCCGGCACCGTGCCCAACCGCGTCTCGATCAGGTTCTGCAGTGCCGTCGATACATTGTCCTTGACGCGCAGCCAGGAGCTTTCTTGCTCTACGATGATCCGCGAGAACGCTGGCTCGGCTTCCATCCTGCCCGAGAGCGTTGAGCGAGCGGTCGGTTCAACAGAGTCCAACAAGAAGAGTTGTTTACGCGTCAGTGGCAAAAGTGGCACTTGGAGTTCTGTAGCGATCCGGCTCCTGTTCTGTTCACCCGACGGACGCTGTCAAATGGGGCGCGTTGGAAGCAGAGCAGCTGTGAGATAGGTCCTCCGTCATTGAGCTCGAGCAACGCGGTGTCCCGGTCATGTTTGTGACGTGCGGCGCTGTTGACCCAAGCTTTGCATGCTGCAGCTGTTCATGCTGACGGTCCGCGCGTCTACATTGCCGAGTCATGGCCAGTCTGATCTGCCAACGACGTCCATAACTATACATAGGTCGCAGCACCGTAGACGAGGCAGCCAAGCCCCATTCAGGGTTGCGCGCCTTGAAGTCGCTTAACTGCCCCCAGCCACTCAACCCCTTTCTTAACGCAAAGCCCCGCGCGCCTTCACAATGTGCCATCCGAAAATGTCCGGTTCATTCTATGGGATTGGACTTGAACTTGCGGGATTCCGCGGCGTTGGAGTTTAGACAAACCCTGCCTACCACGTACCTAACAAGACCTAACCTCGTCAGCCGTTCGCCTATAATCACTCGCAGCAATACGCGACTGCGCCACGTGAAATCACCGCAAAGTCGTCCATCGACATCAACTTTTCCAGCTTCCACAAAGTACAACCCAAGGCAGGATGCGCAGCTTGACAACGCTCAGGCTGGACGAGGTCGCGGTCGGAGACTTTGTTCCTGGCGGCAGTATCTCCGCCGTCGTTGTCGACCCCGAGACGGGCGGCTTGTTTGTTAGCGTCGAACGCAAGGACGATGATGGCGTCCAAGTCGATCTGTTGAAGGTCGTCAAGGGCGAGCAGGGGTGGGATGTCGATGTGAGTCAGAAACACCGATCTACACAAATGTAGCTGACGTTGCAGCCTCTCACGACCTTCTCATCGCCCGTTGCGGCGCCTTTCGAGCTGCCATCGCGTGCACACGACATCGTCTCGCTTCGCTACTTTGCGGATGATCAGTCACTGTGCTTGATCCTCACTAGTGGAGATATTGGGACGGTACAGCTGCAGGGGCCAGATGGTCTTCCCACGCCGGTGAGCCTCATACGCAAATGCCAAGACGATTCCAACTCACGCATCGCACAGGTCGACGTTGTTGGGAGCTTTGAGAGCGGGATCAAGGCCGCGACTTGGTCTCCAGATGACGAGCAGCTTGTACTCGTGACGGGCGAAGACAGGGTCATGTGTATGACGAGGATGTTTGACGTCGTGTATGAGGAGCCATTGCGGACAGACGACTTTGGTGCTGGTAAGTCGCACATTTGTCATCTATCATATGGACGCTGACGTTAACAGAACAACCCATCAATGTCGGTTGGGGCTCAAAGACGACTCAATTCCACGGCTCGCTAGGCAAAGCGGCCGCCAAAGCGCCCACTATAACCCCCACTTCCCTCTCCCACCCATCAGACGACAGCCTCCCGCGCATCACATTCCGCGGCGACGCAGCCTACTTCTCCATCTCATCCCTCGACCCCTACTCTGCCTCGCCAACACACAAGCGCCGCCAAGTCCGAGTCTACAGCCGCGACCCAACTCCAAAACTCAGTGCCACGTCCGAGCCATTGCCCGGTCTCGAGCCGGCACTGGCTTGGCGGCCGGCTGGGAATCTGATTGCGAGTATCGTACGGTACGGGTTCGAAGGGGGTGGTGATGGCCCCGAAGGTCGATGGGACGTCGCGATGCTGGAGCGGAATGGGCTCAGGCACGGTGGCTTCCAGCTGAGGGAGACCGAGGGCGGAAGGGTGCGCGAGCTGGCGTGGAATTGCGATTCAGAACTGTTGGCGGTATGGATCGAACGACCCGCCGGGGATGTCGGTCAGTACGCTTGTTGCGGGGAGAATCAACGCGCTGACGACAACAGTGCAACTGTGGTCGATGAAGAATTACCACTACTATCTCAAGCAGGAGATCTATCCGCCTGCGAGCTCGACAAAAGCCAGATTCAACACTGTGCAATGGCACCCTGAACACCCGCTCAAGCTGTACATTGCCGGTGATGGTGCGTCTGCGCTGCTCACCCGAAAGCGGCCCATACTGATCAACCCAGACTACATCGAAGCCCGCACCTGGGTCTGGGACACGTACGCTTCACGCCTCGCAATGACAAACGACACCGCCTCCGTCGCCGTCGTCCACGGTACATCCCTTCTCCTCACGCCCTTTCGCACGCAAAACGTACCACCCCCAATGTCCTCGTACACTCTCACGCTGCCCCATACACCCCTCCACGTCGCCTTCTCGGCACACAACGACGCCCTCGCAGTATTGTTTGCAAACGGCCACGTCCAAGTATGGGACCTCGAGACTAAGGTTCCTACCGTGGGCGGTGGATCGCGTATCAGAGGTGGCGGCAAGGTCGCCGAGCCCAAGCTGAGGTTCGAGGCGGATTTGAGTGGTGGAGGCAAGGGGAGGGCGCTGCAGGTCGCGCTTGGGCGAGACGGGGATGTTGCAGTTTTGTTGAGGGACCAGGTGGTGGTGCGGGCGATGGATGGAACTTTAAGAGAGGTGAAGCTGGAGAGCTTGGCGGATCGGCTGCTGGATGTCGGTGATGGGTTTGCGGTGCTGGAGGTTGAGAGTGGAGCGCTACAACGACGTGAGACGACTGTCTCTACTGTTGAGTTCGGCGCTGACACCCTGCAGTCGACCAAGCCGAGCCATGTCTGTTCCTTCCCGCAAGCCCAACAGCCCTCCAGGTATCACACGAGCACGGCCTCCTCATCTCCCTGTCATCAACATCGCACCTCTCCGCCTCGTCCCTCTCCGACCCCTCATCCGACCGATACGAAGTCAGCCCATCCGTCACTTCGTTCATGCTCACGCCCGATTTCCTCATCTACACCACATCCGCTCACACCTCATTCTACGCCCCGCTAAGCACCGTTGCGAGCCTCGTGCACGGCGAAGGCGTCTCGTCCGCCGCGACTCAATGGGAATCACGAAGAGTCGAGCGCGGGTCGTTGATCGTCGCAGCGTGTCCTAGTACCATGAGTTTGGTGCTACAGATGCCGCGCGGGAACTTGGAGACGATCTATCCTCGGGCGCTGGTACTCGCTGTTGTTCGCCAGGACGTCTTGAAGTACGTATATCTTGGCGAGAGGCTGGGCGCGCCGAAGCTGACTTACCAGTGCCGAATACCGCACCGCACTGATTACGTGCCGCAAGCACCGGATCGACCTCAACTTGCTGTATGACCTTGACCCTGAGGGGTTCATGAGCAAGCTTGATCGCTTTGTCGAGCAGGTGCACGAGGTGGATCACCTGAACCTGTTCATCTCGTCCTTGAGGTACGTCTGTCCACCTTCTCAATCTCCCCAGTGCTGATGAACTGTAGCGAGGAAGATACGTCACCTGCCGCGTATCGGGACCTCAAGCCTTCCAGCAAGGCCGGGTGAGTGTCGCGCCTGCCCGTCACGTTGCATGACTGACTTGTACCCCTAGCCCATCCAGCACAAGTAAAGTCAACTCCATCTGTGACGCGCTCCGCGCGCGTCTCGAAGCAAAAGACTTGGTCAAATACGTCGAGACGGTCATGACGGCCCATGTATGCAAGTCGCCGCCCGACTATGAGGCTGCCCTCGGCGTACTCCTCAAGCTGCAAGGCGCGTCCCCATCGCTCGTAGGGTGTTTCCGAGGTAGATTGTTAATGCGTCACAGTGCAACATCCTGAAATCGTCGAGGATTCCGTCAAATACATCATCTTCTTGTCGGACGTCAACAAGCTCTATGACGTTGCGCTGGGAATGTACAACTTCCACTTGGTCTTGCTGGTCGCCCAATACTCGCAAAAGGTGAGCATCCGGCGGGCTCAGCGCAGTGCGGTGAGGCTGATACAAGCAGGATCCGAAAGAATATCTGCCGTTCCTGCGTGAACTTCGAGCGCTTGACAAATTCGAGCAGCGGTTCAGGATCGACGATCACCTCGAGCGAAGGGTCAAGGCGCTGCACAGCTTGCATGCTGCGGGTGAGAACGAATGCCTGATCGACCTGTGATGGGGCTGACTCGTGTTCAGGGCTTTCGCGCTTCGACGATGCGGCTGCATATGTCGACAAACACGACTTGTATATCGAGGCCTTGAAACTGTACAAGGATGCACCGGATCAGTCTGTGGTACGTGATGATCATGGCGGATGGTGCATGCTGAGCATGACTAGGTTATCTACAACTTGTACGGCGACCATCTGTACGACCAACGAGACTTTCGCGATGCAGCGTTGGGTTTGTTTCGTTACTCTTCTGGCATCCGCGTACTGATTTTCGTAGCCTACCAGGTCGCAAAGCAGCCGCGGAAAGCGATCAAGGCTTACGAAAAGGCCCACGCTTGGCGAGAGTTGTTTGCCCTCGCCCTGACCGAGGGAGTCCAAGGCTGCGAGCTAGTCGGCATGTGCGAAAGGGTTGCTGGTATGTTCCCCAGCTCCATTCGTGATCACTTGCTGAATTACTAGATCACCTCTCGTCGCGGGGCCGACCACTTGAAGCGGCTCAAGTGTACCTAGAGCACGGCGACAACGTTGACGCGGCCGTTGACGTGCTGTGTCGCGGTATGGCCTTTTCGGAAGCCAAGCGAATCGTACGTCCTAGGCTTAGTGTGGATGATCACTAACGCCTGCTCCAGATTACCGTCAAGAACCGTCCCGAACTCCTAGAGGACGTGCTCGACCCCGCGCTGGATGAGAGTATTGACCAATACAACGAGCTGTTTGAAGAGATGGATGGGCAGCTTAACAAGGAGATGAAACGGCTCGACGAGCTGCGTACTGTCAAGCGGGACGATCCAGGTACGTGGGCTCGTGGTCGCGCCGTGACAGTAGCTCATGCCAACGCAGACACCTTCTATATGATCGACAACGAGCCAGCGTTGGACAATGTCGATGTTGCCACGAATGCTACGACGGTCGCGACGGCCTTTACGAGGTACACGGTGGCCCCGACGACAGTCTTCTCGCAGACGACCAAAGCTACTGGGTGCGTATTATGGGCAACCCCGTTATTCACCAAGCTCACCAACCCGCAGGATGACAAATGCCACAAACAAGTCGAAGCGAAAGCCTAAACGACGCGCAGCTGGTCGGAAGGGAACTGTTGATGAGTACGAGTACCTCCTGGCTAGTATCGGACGGCTGGTCGTGCGAGTGGACGAGAAGACGGGTACGTCGGCTGGTCGCGAACGACACAAAGCTAACGGAACGCTTAGACGAGGTGGAAACACTTTTTGCGCATACTTTCCTTTCGACAGAGGATATCTGCGAGGCGGGCGCCGGCCTACACCAAGCTGTGCGCAAGTTGCGCGATAAACTCGATGCTTCTATCGACGCCGCCTGGGCTGATCGAGAGGCCATGATGGAAGGGGTCTCTGAAGGCGCCGGTGGAGGCCTGGTAGAGGTGATACGACCCGTCGTGAAACCATGGGACGGCCTGAGCTTCTACCGACAGTAGATGCATACCCATGTTGTGGTACAGAGAGTAGATCAGCGGGGCGTAGGGCTCGCGACCTTGTCCCACTCTTCAACCCAAGACACTACCGCGTCCCAGTCTTTCGCGCGACTCACTCCGAGCGCCAACTTGACTTCTTCGCCAAAGCTTTGATGACCTGCTGCCGCGCGCTCGTCGTACGTCAGCATATCGACCGGGTCAGTGAAAGTTGTGCGACGCTTGGTCCAGGCGTAGTCGCCAAACAGCAGGCAAGTAGGCTTGAAACCAGGTGGCTGGCTGAAAATAGGACCAATGTTTGTGTACGAGTCTTCAATCAGCAAGTGGGCCCCGATGCGGCGACAGGCCTGGTCAAGGTGAGTTACCGGTCGCTATTGACTAAAGACTTCACCTCAAGCTTGGCCAGAGCGCCTTTGCCTTGCTGCACTGACGCTTTGTAGCTTTCGAGCAGGGTCTGATTCGTTACTTCGGTCGGCTTTGCGTTGCCCGAGGTGTCTGCTTGCTCATTTGCGATGTCCTCAGCGCTCTTCCAAGAGCCGCGCATGTGAAGACCTTGTATCAAGTCCGTAGAGCTCTGCCCTATGGTGATATCCTGGGCTTTCAACCACTCGCGTACGTGTGGCTCGCCGGCCACCCCACGGGCAGTCACTACATGTAGCGGGTGCCCCTTTGCGTGCAAGCGCTTGAGCGCATCCAGCAGACCGGGGAGAGGTTTCGTCTTGTGCAAGATGTCGCCCATTTCCTTCAGCTTCCGCTCGACATCTACGAAGATTAGCTTGTGTTCTGGCAGGCTGCACTGCGCTGCGTACCAAGGGGCGAGCCCCAGCCGCGGTTCTGATACAAGAAGTTGGATTCGATGTCTTTCCTGAGGTCCACTCATCAATCCGCGCAGTAACAGATTCAGCGAGCCCACCCACTTTGTGAGATCTGTACCGTACAGAGCATTATGCTCGGCCGTTAGTGCTACGATAGTAGCAGCCATCACATCGTCAAAGTCGATCGCGATTGTGCGCTTACACGGCTCTGAAGTCGGAATGGCGTTGCTTGGCGCGCTGGCGACGTTTGTCATGATGGATGTCAGATTAGACTAGCCAAGGATCCTCAAGCATGTTGGACTCAGCCCAGTGGAAGACAAAGGAGGCCTCTTTTGCAGCCACATCCGTTGTCAATGCGACATAAGGTGGCGCGGAATGAGGAAGGGTGCGGCATCAAACTCGCACAGCGAGAGAGCTGAGTCGAATGCATGCTGAAGTCACTGCGCTGCAACGGCACACTGGCGTCCTCATGCCGCATCCCAATGCTCAACCCACGCCACCACCTCATCCCAATCCTTGACACGATCCACACCCGGCGCGAGCTGCACCGGCTCTCCGTATTCGAGCGTCCCCGCTGCATGTCTTTCGTCGTATGTAAGGAAATCAGCCGGTTTCTTGAATGTAGTCTGCGTGTATGACCATGCAAACGGCCCAAAAAGTAAGCATGCAGGTTTCGGTCCCTCGATCGTTTCGTCGAATAACGGGCCGAGGTTGGCGTAGGAGTCGTCGATGAGCAGCGTAGTGCCTAGCTTGCGCATGATCTTTGTGTGTATCAGCCAATCCGTCACGTACAGCTCGTAGCTTTCGGGCTGTACGTACCTGCAGCTTGGCAACTGCACCTTTCCCCGATTGGACGGAAGCTTTGTATCTTTCGAGCAAGTCACGGTCAGTCGGTTCGGCCTGCTGCGAGGATTTGGCATTCTCCACAACTTTATCTTGTTTGTCCTCGGTCAAGGCCCAGGCGCCACTGGTATACAGGCCCTGGAAGAGGTTGTCCGGGCCATCTCCGAGCGAAATATTCTCCCGCTTGAGCCATGTTCGGATGGCGGGCTCGGCGTCGGCGCCACGGCTGCTGATGATGTACATTGGGTGTCCGCGTGCGTGAAGCTTTTCAAGAGCGGCGTGAAGACCGGGCATCGCTTTTGTGCTGGGAAGGACATCGCCCATCTCCTTCAGCTTGCGTTCGACCGCTGTGGGAGGTGAGCTAGTACCATGAGATGAAGAGGGAGAATACCGGTTGGCGAGCCCCAGCCGCGGTTCTGATAGAAGAACAATGCCTCCTTATCGTCACTGCCATGTCGATGAGTGACGTACTAAGCTCAAGCTAGACCAACGTACAATACGAGATCAGTTCCATACTTGTGGTTGTGGACTCCGTAGATCCCCGCGAACGTTGCTGCCATGACATTGTTAAAGTCGACAGCGATTGCTTGACGGGTATTTGATGAGGCCATTTTCGTCTCAGGGAAGGTGTGGGCGTGATTAGCGCAGCTTCTGTGACTTGTTATACCATGAGATGCGACGAAGGCCCATGTTCCTTTAAGACCTTTGATCCTTTGTGCTTCTGAAAAGAGATCGAACAGGGTTAAGCTACACTCCTGCCCCTCTGTGAGTCGGACGCACGGTCATGGCGGCTTGACGGACGATCCTGATGGCTATGTAGCGATGCTACGTTTCAAGGGGCTTCATCGGCATCACTTTGCTCCGTCTTTAACAAGGCAGCGGAGCTTGAGCAGCTTCGACTGCAGTGATTGACTGCATGACACGATGTGGAGACAGCCTGATGTGCAGAACTGGAAACCTGCGTGAACCGTGGTGCCACTTGCCACTTTTCCCGGAAGGATCATCGCGGCCCCTTTCGTTTCAACACTGCCCCGCACCGCCGCTGTGGACGTTGCTTCTGACAGGGATCATCTCTGTGCACAGAGGGCACGCCACACCATGAAACAAAGACCAAGCAGTTGACGTCTACCTATACTTGCCCAGTCTCGTCGAGTAGGGCGTTACCGGCGCCGTAAGTACGACGGTCGGTGCTTGGCATACCAGAGGTCTAACGATGTTCTAGCGTTGGCCGCGATGCTCATCACCCTTGATGACCCAAGCCCACAGATCGAGTATGGCTCGAACAGTCCGATTGGACCGGCTTGGACACCAAAGGGCGTGGGCTATACGAACGGTCTGTCAGAGGCACCGAGGAAGAGGGCTGAGATGACTCAGATAGCGTCATCAATGAGTACTACATGCACACGTACATGACGACCGCAAGAGAAGTACGTGATTGTACTTCGCATATGTTCCGGTGACCTTCATTGTTCAGGATGACTTTGCCCGAATCAAGTTTTACGGCGACATCATTCAAATCTTCGGAGCGAAGCGGGACAATCACGCGATGTACACAGTATGCTTGATATGGGACACGGATGGGCACAGTTCTGATGCGTAGCAGGTCAAGCTAGATGAGCAAAGTCCCGTCAACTTGAAGGGAAAGGCCATCCCCGACGTATTCCAAGCCATCCTGTACGAAAAGGACGATTTGCAGCTTGGCGACCACACACTCGTGAGTGCAGAGCTTGCAACCTACCACCTCAATCGGCGCTGACGGATGTAGACGATCACCCACAAGCCATCTTTGTCTAACGAGCGCAGTGATAACGGCACTTATTTGGGTTCGTGCGACGGCTTGCCAAACCCTTGGCCTACATTGACGACTCACAGACATCGACTACATCAGCTTTGGAATCACCAGCATGCGAGTATTTCTTTATCGTTCGATCTGAAAGTCCACGCTCACTACATGTCCAGTCCCAAAACTGGCGGCATCGTCAACAAGGTAGACGACACTTCTCCGTTGATCAAGTACTCGAGTGGTGACTGGGGCAAGCGTGTCACTCAGTTGGAAGAGTACGATAACGGGACGTGCCAGTGAGTCGCCCTCTCATAGCCTTTCTACAATGCTGAATTCAACAGTAGCACGTTTATACCCGGCAAAGGCGACTGGAGCCTTAACTTCACCGGTTATTCGGTCCAGGTGAGTGATCATCCCTCGTTGCAGAGTGATGGTGATGGTCTGCAGGTCTTTGGAGCGATCAACGACAACCACGGCACATATGAGATGGAACTTGATGGCGTAACATCTTCATTCAATGGCTACTTTCCAGAGTTTCTCGTGACCTCCCGTAGGTTGACAGCCACAGCTGGGTGTATGCTGATATCAACAGTCTTTGCAGTCGCCGGGCTTGATAACACGTCTCACACCTTGAGTGCACGCGCAATTACTGGATATCTAGACCTGGACTACGTCGTCTTGTAAGTACAACGAGCTACGTTTGTCAACCGAGACGCTTATACACAAACGTGGAGCAATTCGACCTTGGCGGCTCCAGCATCGAGTTCCACATCTTCTGAACCTCGACCGAGCGCTAGCGCACCAGCCACACCCATCACAGAGTCCTTGTCGAGCTCCAAGACTGCAGTGATTGCCGGCGCTGCAGCCGGCGGTGCTGCAGCTCTGTTGTTACTTGCTCTTCTTGCGTTTTGTCTTATCAGGAGACGACGCAAGGCGCGTGCTACGGAGAGTACATCAATCATCGACCTCGACGCCGACGATCCACTATACCTCCCGCAAGCGTACGGCGAGACTATGGAGATGCGAGGTCCAGGCGCTTCGTCGTCACAGTACATCGGTCTGGCGTCCACGCCTCATCTGCACGGGTCGTACACGGCGAGTATGGGCTACTCCGAGCTAGCACTTCTTGCTCCTTCCAGTGCGTCAAGTGTGCCGACTTCGTCAAGAGACGCAAAGATCATGCGCGAACGGGCGGCATTGTCGAAGATGCCAGCGTCAACGCCGTCTCCACTTTCAAGCCCGCACATTGAGGGGCGCGAGGATGATGCCGGGCCCTTGATTGGGGGTCTGCTTCCACCTGGGTACGACCAAGCTACCTGGTCGACGCGGTAATGACAACGGCCTTGTGATATGGACTTTTCTGAAGAGCGATTGTATGTGTGTTGTGAGCGCTGCGATGCAGCTTGTCTATATGAAAGTACTGTCCTGCTTGGACCACGTCGACAACCAGGTGGCACACTCTAGGTAAACCATATGTGCGCCTGGTGACTATCATCCACTTCGACCCAGCGAGACGTACCGAGATGGAAGGGACCCGCCAGCATAGCGTCCGACACGCATCGAGGGTGAAAACAGCACACAAGACGCCACACGCCACCTTTGCCACCGAAAGATCGTCGCTGGTGCGATCGACCCTCTTTGTTTCAACACGTCGCCCGCACAGCCTTTGACGATCTCGTTCTTACTTCTGACTGCGGTCACGACCACAGCTATCGTACACTGTACCATGGACATCCATCGGCTTGACTGAAACCGAGCTTGCCGTCCTCCCCGTGCATCAAGCTTAAGAGCGTTAGCCGCTCGTAGTGCCGTAAGCAGAAACAGGGCCTGTGCGTCGACGATGTAGCTCACCGTGTGCACAGCGACGACCACCATGCTTATCAACATTGATGACTCCAGCCCTCAGATCGAGTATGGCTCGAAAAACACGCTGGGACCCGCTTGGAGCTCAAATCACACTGGCGGTGAGTGGCCCGTGCTGGGTGAACACAGACGCTGATGGGATGAAGATGACGCCGTTGACAAGTACTACCAGCAGACTTTCATGGCAACAGAGCGAGAGGTACTTAGCATACGTACCATATGAGCCAAATCGTGCTCATGCAGCATTTAGGATGATTTCGTGCGCATCAAGTTCCACGGAGATAAAATTCAGGTCTTTGGCGCCAAGCGATGGAACCACGCAATCTACACTGTGAGCTGGTTGTCATCGGTTTGTAACAGTGCTGATCTATGACAGTCGCAATTAGACGACCTGAGTCCAGTCAACTCGAATGGCTTTGCCGACCCGGATGCTTTCCAAGCAGTCTTGTACGAAAACGACAATCTGGACATGGGAGATCATACCCTTGTGCGTAGCCATCGGTTTGCTCGGGACGCGTCCATGAGTGCTGTAGTAACTATGGCAGACAATCTCACACAAGCCGTCGTTGTCGAATTACCGCAGTGACGCCGGAGCCTTCTTTGGTAGGTACACGGCGAAAGACAGCAACTGAGCTTACGAGACTCTCAGACATTGACTATGTCAGCTTGGGAATTAGCAGCATGTACGTACCCGACCTACGGCACTGTTCACAGGACACTGATACTACGATTGCACTCAGACCTCAGACCGGTGTCGCGATGACCAAGCTAGACGACACCTCGCCGCAAATCCAGTACTCGGATGGCAATTGGACGCCCGGGAGGAGTAGCCTGGACAAATATGACAATGCGACGAGCCAGTAGGTGTCTCAATTCAACGTTCTTTGGCGCTGATATGATCAGTGTTTCCTCTGCGAATGCAGGTAGTTGGTCGCTCAACTTTACTGGCGTCTCTGTACAGGTACGAAGCTGCTAGCTAGCAGCTATGCCAGTACCAACGTCCTACAGGTGTTTGGAGGCGTCAATATCGATCACGGTACATACGAGATGGAGCTTGATGGCAACAAACAGTCTTTCAATGGATCGTCCTCATCTCTCATTGTCACATCTCGTGAGTACAGCACACACTCTTAGTCGTGGCCGCTGACTGGAGAATAGTCTTCGTGGCGTCAGGACTGGACAACACCACGCACACCCTGACAGCTCGAACTGTGACGGGTGTCCTTGATCTAGACTACATCGTGTTGTCAGTGGGGATTACGCTTTGATCGCGGAGCTGATACTGACTTACATCAGTAATTCAACTAAACCAGGCGTCGATCCAAGCCCATCCTCATCCAGCACCCAGCCGGGTACTTCCAGCCCTTCGCAGCCGTCGCCCTCGACCTCACAGTCCAGCACTGGCGCTATTGCTGGTGGTGTCGCTGGTGGTGTAGTCGCTCTGCTTCTCCTTGGCCTACTGGCCTTTTGCCTGGTGAAGCGACGCAAGACTCGAGCCTCGCAAAACGGACCAAGACTCGATCTCGATGGCGACGAAGGGGTCCACCAGCCCGAGACATACGGCGGCATGATGGAGCTGGGACATCCCGGGAGATCCTCGGCTCGGCATCTCGACCCTTCCACCGGTGCATTGCTTCAAGGCTCGTATACGTCCGGTTACTCGCAACCATCCTTCTCAAGTCAAAGTCAGGGCGACCACGGCACGTCTCCGTCCGGGCAGGGCTCTACGGGCTATTCGGAACAGGCACTCCTTGCCAACCCGTATCCAACGAGTACTTCGGCATCAACGGGTGGCAAAGCGATGGGGGTTGCGCTGCCTCTTACGGCCACCTCTCTTCCGTCAGAAAGCTCGTCGCCGAGACATCACGTCGAGGGCCGAGAAGACGACGCTGGTCCCGTACCGCACGGACTGCTTCCGCCGGGCTACGAGCAGGCAACCCAACCGATGCGGTGACCTACCTGGCAGTTTGAGGTTGAGCTGAGCCATGGAATTGTCTTCCAATCGCTCCCAATCGTAATACAATATGCACTTTGACTCATGTACATGTGTTAAAGGGGCTACCGTTTACTGCAGTTGTCGACAGGTCTTCGCGAGTCTCGATCATGCCACTCGGACGCAATGGGCATACGTGGACGACAGGGCCATCAGACGCTTGGCAGCAAACTCGGCGCCACGATCGCCAGTGCCTGAGGACAGGAGCAATTGGCGACAATCCCACTTCGTGGTATGTAAATCTCGACCTTGCCAGCGTATAGGCGAACAGCTTGTAATCGACTCTTGGCACAATCACACGTCGATGCAAAAACAACAAGACCTCTGAAACGCTTCAGACGATGATCGACAGTCTGTGACGTTTCACGCTCAAACTGTTTGTCTGGATTTGGCTCGGCTTAGGGCTATGCACAGGCAAGAGGGGCACTTTTCACTCTGAGCGATCGATTCGAGGGGCCAGCCCCGCTCACACAGGGGTGTTCGTGCACAAGCACTACCACGGCTGTGCCGACATCATCTCGCAAGCAAGTCCTTCATTGACTACGGCTGCTATAGTATACAACCTCGGCTCACCACAGAAAGTCCTCGGCCTGGTCGCCGAGGTCAGCGTCAAAAGATGCACGTTCGGGTGGACGATGCAAGTCCTCAGATCGAGTATGGGTCTAGCAACGTCAACGGCAGCAAGTGGACGGTCGACCATACCGGAGGTGAGGGTGGCGAGTTTGCTTGGAACTGAGCTGAGGCGTGTGGAAGACGATATGACAGACCAGTACTTTCAGTCTACTTTCCATGGCACACAGCGTGAGGTGAGTATGGGGCGATTGAGGTATTCGGCTGACTGGCACCCTGCAGGGGGACTACGCTCGGTTCAGGTTCTTCGGCGACTCGATCCAGGTCTTTGGTGCCAAACGGTTCAATCATGCCATCTACTCGGTTAGCATCATCGTGCAGAAGACTGCGGTCGACCCACGCCGACCCCATCGCAGGTACAAGTCGATGACGACAGTCCCGTCAACTTCAATGGCAACTCCAAAGTACAACTCTTCCAGCAGGTCTTGTACGAGAAGGACGACCTGACACTCGGGACCCACACGGTTGTCAGTGACGCAGTTCATCTACATAAGCTGGGACGACCATTGACGAGCTCAGACCATCACACACATGCCCTCACTGTCGAACTTCAAAAGTGACGCAAATATCTGGTTGGGTACGTTTACAGCGCGGAAACCGGGTGCACTGCCTGATTGTGAGCAGACATCGACTACTACGCATATGGCAACTCTAAGCTGTATGTCTCGCTGGCGAAGACCCAAAGTCAGCTGAAGCTTCTTTAGGAACAACTCGGTCACCACTACCAAATGGGACGACACCGCCAGCCAGATCACTTACGGCGGCAGCTGGACCCGCGGAACGACAAGCTTAGATCGGTACGACAACGCTACATGCCAGTGAGTTACTTTTAGCATTCGGTGTTCAAGACTCAGCACCCATCCTCAGCGTCTCCAAGGCAGTCGGTGCGTCGTTCTCCTTCGACTTTACGGGCGTATCAGTTCAGGTAAGCTTACGGAGCAGCTCCCAGATTCGTCCCTAACCCTCACATAGCTGGTTGCGGGTGTCAACTTCGATCACGGACAGTATGAGATCGAGCTTGACGGCAACAAGCAGGTGTTCGATGGAAACAACAGCGCATTGCTCATAGCCCCGAGTACGTGTCAGATAGCTCTACCATGCTGCAGAGCGCTGAGCCTGTTCAGTCTTTACGACGTCCGGGCTGGAGAATACAACTCATACACTGACCGCGACCGCCGTCACGGGAATACTTGACTTTGACTTTGTTGCCTTGTCAGCCGGCTGGGGCAGGATAGGATGTTACTGACTACCAATGCAGTAACTCGAGCCTGCCTAGTGAAGATCACACAGGAGCGCCGTCGTCCAGCGCATCCTCAAGTCAATCAGCTCCAAGCTCGGATCCCTCGGCAACAAGCGACGAAAGCATCGTTGGGCAGACGAGTGGTAGCTCGTCCAACACCGGCGCAATTGCCGGAGGAGTCGTCGGAGGACTCGTAGCCCTTGCCGCTATCGCCGGCTTGATCTACTTTTGCCTGCGCAAGCGCAAGCGTGCACCGCAAGAGGCACAACGCAGCCCTTCGCCAATGGTCTTGAACGGTGACGAAATCCGGCCTTACACGCCATCGAATGGACATAGTATGGTCGATCTTGGTGGACGACCGTCGGCTCGAGAGATGGATCAGACGGGCACACCTTTCCTCCGCAACGTGCCGCCGCCACCACCATCGAACGTCAGCTCGTACCCGCGATCTTACTATCCCCCATCCTCGATCGGTGCCGCAGCCTTGTCCGCTCGCCGCCGACCAAGTGACCCTTTCGCAACGCCCTACAGCGAGCATGAAACATCATCGAACCCCTTCGGGTCCGAATCGCGATCGTCTGGACCACTGTCTTCCACATCCAGCGAAGCGCCACCTACTCCCTCCGTGGTCGGGGGGTACACCACGACGGGAACTGTAGTTGCTACAGGCCCAAGGACGTTCGGTCAACCAAGTCCCGACAGCACGCCCGTCCCCAGCCCGAGTTTGCCACCGGGTGCAGCCTCCGGGCCACCGATGCCAACCAGAAAGCAGATGGGCGTCGTACTCCCGTTCACGGCAGCACCTCCATCTCACACTACCACGCCGTCTATCTCAACGACGGCACCCCGGATCTCGGAAGAGGCGTTGGAGAGGGCGAGGATGAAGGTTGCTGGCAGGGAGGATGACGCGGGACCCGTCGAGTTATTGCCACCCGGGTACGAGCAAGCGACTCAGCCACTTCCCGGTCAAGTGCCAACAAGTCGGTGATCATCGATGGCAGAGTACTGTTACTCAAGGTCACTGGGAGACTGGCGTTGAAGACCATGCTACGTGTCGATGCATGTGCGTAGTCTGCATTCTGCTTGTTCAGTTGGTCCGCCGCTGTTCTGCTGCCACGCAGTTGAGGGAGGATCGCTATCATAGCAAGCATTCCATGACCTCTTCGTCGTTGGTATCGTCTGCCAGTGCTTTATCAAGGGATGAGCTACGGATGAACTCCGCCCTTTGCCGAGTTGTGGCCGGCAGGCGTGACTGATTTCTGTGTCGAGTTCCCGGGTGGCAAATATGCAACAACTAAAGGATGATAACACCCTGAAAAGCCCGCTATAAGAGCGTTCTGCGCCCGTTATCACTTGTCTGGGCAGCAAAGCTTTAGCCCGTCTGTTGTAATGTGAGCTTGGATTGGTTGGATACATCGCTGCCGCGCAGCGGCAGTTTTAACTCAACTGCGGCCTCTGTCCCAGATTTCGCCAAAGTATAAGTAGGGGAAGGGAAGGAGTGGACGGATGTCACGACCCGGTCCATCCCCGCGTCTGTGCCCGTAGCAAGTTATTCACATGCTACCAGCATGCTATCCACCCGCTATCCCAGCCGCCAGTTCCTGCCAGACCACCGACGATCACCGCCATCGCGCTGTCATCACTGCGCCAATCCTCGATTGTCTCGCCCCACACCTCAGCGACTGCCCTTGGTTTTGTCGCGAAGCAGTTGGTTCACAGACTGCTTCGTCATCGATAACAACCTTTTGAGCATGCGATCCTTCCCCGATGGCGGGGCAGGGGCAGGGGCAGGGGCAGGGGAAGAAGCGGAAACAGCGGCAGCAGCGCGATCTTTGCGCGGCGGCGTGACGGGAGGAGGACCAGGAGACGAAGAAGCGAAAGTGGCACCGAGAGAGACATTCCCACTGTTTGAGAGCGTCAGGGCGGAGGGCGGAGTGGGTAGTCTTGAAGGAGAAGACGGTGAAAGCACATCTGCTGAAGCTGTGTCTGAGAGAGAGAGGGGGTCAGCTGCCCCAGGGGGCGAGATGACTCTATCTGCTCGACAGCAATGAACCCCCACCCACCTGCGACGTGCACGGGTACAGGTACGATGTGCTGTAGAGTTGGTGTGAGCACCATATGTGTACTCTGGGCGGAGGACATCTGGGTGACAGGAGACCCCGCTAGTCCAGTGCGCTGAGTCTAACATCAACTTCACGAGGCAATGTGAAAGATGATACGTACTAGCTGAGACGTGTCCGAGACTAGGTCATCCAGCTTCACATTGGGATCAAAAGTGTCTCCCTGGTGCGCTGGCACACCGGTCCGCCTACGATGTAGCTCATTCCACTGGTGCCGCAGTTTGACAGCCTCGGCTTCAAGCTCTGGGGGTAGGCTGGTCTCCGTCTTCAAGAGTCGCAAGCGATGGGACGTCGATACGAGTTGGGCATCGATCTCCCTGATTTCACCGAGGTACTCTGGGGGAAAGGGAGCCTTCATGGGAACCTCGGTGATCCGATGCGGTAAGACGTCGGGCTCCACCATCTATGTCCATTGATCAGTCAGAGACGAGCACCGACGGCGAGCCTGTACCATACGAGCACAGTCCACCGCAAGCTCCCAAAATCTCTGTCGGAAGAGGCCCCCATACACCCTTGGAGTCTCTTCGGCCTCGTGACATCGATAGTCCACTGATCTCACCTCGATCTTGCCGAGGATCCCGTATTCAGCAAGGTAAAGTCGTGCATTGTAGCTCTCCATGAGGACGCAAAGACCGCGGGTGGAACTGGACAATCTCAGCATCCCACAATGTCCACAAGTGCAGGTGCGGACCCGGTTCGGGCTAGTAGCATACACGCGGCAGCGTGCTTGGCCCGATCATCGTCGTCTTCCGAGAAGAGCGTATCTCCAGTAGATGGGCACGACGGTGCCGCTATGAATGCGATGTCCCACGCGGCGGGCCACCTCGTGATGCCGCCCAAGTCTATGATGAACAGAGATACGTCAGTCAAGCACGCATAGTGCACCTGCCCGATTGCCCACTGACCGTGGTCTATTGTGAACTTCATGGCTACATAGTCGACTTGAATAAAGCTGGGTGTCGGGTACAGCGTTGCCGGCTGTCGGAGCTTGTTTCCCAAGCCGATCAATATATACTGATCATCACCCAGCAGATCTTCAGCATAGCGCTGTATCGTGTCCAGTAGGAGACCCAGCTGCCACTGTGCTTGCTCCTTGGTTCCATGTGACTACATACAATCAGGGGTGATACCATGCCGTGGGGGAACAGCACCTACGTTCAAGGCACAAGGCCAAAAGGTGCTCGATCTGACGAGAGGTGACTTGGGCGAGATGTACTTTACGTAGGAGTCATCGATGTCCTGTTTGAGGACGTATTTGCCGTCCCGTACAGTCATGACATTCTCCATCTTGGTCGCGAGAATGAAGAGACCGGACGACGTTTCAGGTTTGTCTGATGGCGGTTATTGCCCCTCTGGGATTTGACAGCCCCTGAGTCCAACTTTCCAATGACGAGGCCACCCTACACTCGGTGGGGATGACTGATCAGTATGCTGCCAGGAAATCTGCTCAGTCAAGGCTCCAAGTACGGTTACACTGTTTCAGGAGTCATCACAGATCTGCGTTGCTTCCTCGTCATGTGATGCAAAGATGGCGTGAATCCCATGGTCCGCTTGTTGTCTGTCTGTTTGCTTCTGTTGCAGTAGCAGATCCAATGTACGTTGCCAGACTTCCCAAGGCAGCAGCGATTTGAAAGCCATGCACCCGAAACGAGCGTGGCGATCACTGGTCAGACTACAGGTCGCTCACCAAAAGACTTTGTCGAGAATTCGTGTGCCGACAAGTAGCGCGTTACAACATGTCTCTTCGGTTGTTGCGCTTCAGCCCACATGCGCAATGTCACCCCGATGCCAATGCAGTGGTACAGACAAGATATATTACTATACACTGCCGACACCGACACCCAACCCCTGCTCAACCCCCAATCCCCCCTGGTGCAGCTCCAGCCCCGCACCAACCGACGGCTCCTCATCACCCTGCCCCGCCGCGGCCGCGGCCGCAAACACATCCTCATCCATCAACTGATCATGCTCATGCTCATGATCCTCCATCCCATCCACCGCCATCTGACCCAACGCATGCGCATGCGCTTGGGCCGCCATCGCCGCCGCTCGATTTTGTTCGAATTCCAGTGCGCGCGCTTGCGCAGTCTTCTTGGTACTGCCGGGTGGTCTGCCGCGTTTCGCGCGCGGTGTGCCGTCGGGACCAGGTTCGGGCCCGCGACGTTTCTTGAGGGATTTGCCGTCGCCCCAGAGACTTGGGGGGCGGACTTTGCCGAATTTCTGGAAATACAGCCCGCATGCTGAGACGTCAGCCGACGTCAGGGCTGGATGTAGAGCCACCCGCACCGTTACAGACGCGCTTCTCGATCCCCTCGTGCACCAGCTTGCGCCACACGCTCGTCTCGACCCTTCCACAGATCTCACAATTCCCCGCCGGGGTCGGTCTCTTGCCCGCCGCAGACCCAGCCGCCGAATACACCGACTGGGGATGCGAGAAATCGCCATCGCCAGCCTGGGGGAAATCATGGTCCATCCCGACTTGCAGCTCTGGATCGATCGCGGGCGGACTATCGCGGTGTTGGTGGATATCGAGTTCGTCTGGTAGGAGGCTGGCGAACGTTGCGGCGTCGAGAGGGTGGGGGTGCGCTTGCTCGTGTTGGTGGGTGAGGGTCGAGAGGAGGAACGAGTTGGACGCGTCGTGTTCGTGCTGGTGCAGCGTCTCGGGTTCGGCGGAGAGTTCGTCACGCTCGTGCTCGGGCGACGGAGAGAGCTCGTCTCGCTGTGTTTGCGCGGGTTCATTCTGCGCCGCCGGGTTGGTGTCTTGCGCTTGCTCCGTCTCTTGCTCGGCTTCTGGCTCCGGCTCGACTAGAGGCGGAGCTGCCATCTCCACGTCCTGCTGCGCCTGCGCCGCTGGTTCAGGCTCGTACCCCGTCGTACCCGACGGTCCAGCGACAGCCTCAGTCTGCTCCTCTGCCGGCACAAGCACTTCCGTCGCAAGCCGACTCCTGGCCCTAGTTGAGCGCTCTCCCTGCTCGTGCGTTGCCAACGCTTCAGCAGCCGCAATCGTCCTTGGACGACGACTCCGTCTCTGCGTTGTCGGTTTGGCATTCGGATCGGCTTCACCGCCTGGACCGGCAGACGCTTTCTCGCCGAGTTGAGGGATCGCGATCGTCTGCGAGCAATCAGCTCATCTGTCACATCACGAGAAGGGCGACTGACCTCGGCCGCACCACCAAGCAACGCAATCACATGCGCTCGTACGCTCTTCAACCCCAGCTCAACCTTTTCCCTTTCGTTGGCGCCCACGACCGCTCCCATCTCCTGCACCAAACCGGCACGCGTCCGCTCCAGGTCTTGCAGATCCTGCCGGAGAGCCAAGACGACTTGACGCAGTATCACCGTCTCGCGCTCGACTGCCTCTAGATCTGCCTCGGATGGCAGGGGTGTAGCGGACGGGATCAGGTTGAAAGTGTGCTCGGATGTCAAGGCGTCGAGTTGGGCGCGTTTGGCAGCTAGTTCTGAGCGTAGGGCGTGTTCGATTTCCGAGTTGAGATGGATGTGGCTGGCGGGCACTAGGCCAGTGAGCGCGAGTGTCGAGTGTTGCGGTAGATGAAGGGTCCCTCCGACACCGGCTGCGGCGGTGGCGAGGTCGCCGAGACGATCGGGGCCGGTATTGCCGCTCGGTCCGGCAGCGTCTACACCGTCAAGTTCTCCAAACAGACCCTCGACACCCTCCCACTCTTGACCGCTGGCTGCGCCCTGTCCAGCAGGACCAGGCGGTTGAGCGATCAGCGCCTCGAGCACGTCCCTGCTATTCGCCTCTCCAGCTCCACCCGTTTCACCCGCCTGCCCAGTGCCAAGACCTGCACCACCGCGTCCCGCGAGCACTTTTACAATCTGCTCCTTCAAACTCAAGTTCTCCTCTGCGAGCGTCTGCGCGGCGACCTCGAGCGCCATCAGACGTTCTGCGCGTCGTGCACGAGATCGGTTGGCAGCGAGTCGATTGGCTTCTTTCCGCCTCGCGATGGACAGCGGTGGGATCTTGCCTTTGCCTTTACCTTGATGTTTCTCGCTCTCGTCGTCATTTGGGAGCGGACTAGGCGAGGCCGACGCTTGCGCGGGCGCAGTGGGATCGAGGTGGGTGAGTGAATGATCGTACAGTTGAGGATCTGCAAAAGCGACATGATCAGGATTTGCTTTTGCTGGATGGACAAGACGACCAACCTAAGACGTGGCCGTCCATGCTGCCGGAGCCAAACAAACAGGGCCGTCGGTCCTAAACGACGGTCGTGGAGGGTCCTATGCAGCGATATCGGGCTCGTTCGGACCGGGGGAGCCGTGGCGAGATGTGAGTCGTTCGCTGTGTGCTCCAGTGGGTGATGTGCTGGTATGAGGCGAGCTGAACACTGGCTTGAGCTGTATCAGGGTGGAATAAGACGTGGGCGCTGTTGTTGCTGAGGTGGAAAACGACGCGAGGGAATGAGGTGGCGAACCGAAGGGGTTATCACACTCGGCGTTTGGCAGATAACGCCGGGGAGAGGCCATGGGGTTGGTGGCGAACAGTGGCGATCGGCAACAGCAACAGACTGTCCATGCATCCCAATTTACACTCCATCCAGTCGTAGCCAAGGACCAGGAGCCAGTAGCCAGTACCAGCCAGTCCTTCCCA
This sequence comes from Holtermannia corniformis, assembly GCA_001599935.1. Classification (NCBI taxonomy): domain Eukaryota; kingdom Fungi; phylum Basidiomycota; class Tremellomycetes; order Holtermanniales; genus Holtermannia; species Holtermannia corniformis. The sequence goes on along the minus strand of BCIJ01000021.1, from coordinate 182,198 downwards.
TGTCATATACCCTTCCTGAAACACTCAGCGCCGCGCCGCGTCGTCGGTATCATCCGTGACCGTATCATCGTCATCGCCACCAGTGTAAGAGTCATCGTCTCCCGTCGTAATCGTCTCGTTCTTGCCATTGCCTGTGCCTTGGCCGTTGCCTTCACCGTTTGCGCTAGCGTACTGCGCCATGCAAGCCTGGAACGCAGCGCTGTCGAAACCTACAAAAGGTATCAGCTCAACCGCTCAACCGCAGCGGTAGCTTGTCAAGACTGGTACCGACCTTGGCCGGACTTTCCACTAATTCACCCATCAGCTCCATGCCACCCGACCTCCGAATGGGGAGTAGAACTCACTGGCCATGTCCTTTCCCGCCACCAGTTGCGCTCGGCCAAGCACCACTACCGCCCGCAGTACGCGACGGAACCGCACCAAAAGACGACGTCGGCGCCGTCTCGTCGTCATCCCCGTCCGAATCCCCACCGCCCGAGACGACAGCCGATTCCGATGGGATCGCGACGTCGCTTGCTGTAATGGTCACGCCGGGTTCCGATGCTGAGATGGCATCACTCGGGTCGGTGAGGTCTTGGCGCTTTGCGTGGTCGGGCTTGGGTAGAGCGGCGCCGGACACGAGGTGTGCGACGAGGGTGAAGAGGAGGATCGTGGGGAGTTGCATAGTTGATAGTCTGTTGTGGCGTCAGTTGGTGAATTGAGGGATAGAAGGTCAATGAACTTGGAGCGAGTGTGTGGGTGAGTTATCAGCTGGTAATATCAAGCGCAATGAGTGTGAGATGTGAGTGTTGCGTTCAATCACTTCAGTCGTCAGTCATATATCCTCGCGACCCAGCTGCGCAGTCCGTCCTTTGCCTCATCCCACTGATCCCGCAATCCCAAAGGCGATCAATCAGCTCTCAAGTCAAGTCCCGTCGGCAGCGTCCACAGCTAGCGTCGTTTCAGCTGTGGTTCCTCAATGTCATACAATCCATCACGTCGAGACAGGCGGCGCAAACGACCGACTGCGCTCAAAGTCAGTTCCTTGCACAATCGCAGTCGCTATGCCCATTACGCACCGGTTCAGTAATACACCCTTGAGTAGCCGGACCTCCTTCCTCACTGCGTCCCAGTCGTCGCCTCTTCCCGCGCCAGCGCCGGCCTTGACGAGGCTAGCATCGAGCCCGAACCCAAAGCCAGCACCTTGACGGGTCCCTTTGAGCTGCTGAGAGTGCAGATCGCTCGTATAGCTCGATAATGAAGTCAACAGTGAGGTTCGTGTAGTCTCTGTCGCAGAAACTGCGGATCGGAGGTCCCGTAGCGCTGTGGGCAGGGCGGAGAGCGTCGATGAGAGGTACAAAGGTGCGTCGTGGGATTGCGGTGTATCGGATAGAGAGGTGATACGTTCTGGATCGAGCGATTCGTGCGACTCGAGAAGACGGTCGGATTCGTCTGCCTGGCCTTGTATCGTGATGGCCTTTTCGTCGGGGACACCTGGGGTGGAGCCGAGGTCGCTTGGGGAGGGGTAGACAGAGGGGTAGATACGCTTCGCTCGCAGTTGTTTAAGACGCGTCATGAACGCCGTCATGTTGCCGAGCTGCTGCTCCGTCACAGCTTTGCGTGCAGCGAATGACGAGTGCAAAAGGGGGAGCAGGAATGCCTGGCACGTCAGCCTTCTTCCAAAAGAGTGCTGAACGTACCGACCAGATCCCAGCAGCAATACTCCCGGCTCCCAAGGCCAGTGCTAAGACATAGCCGAGGTTCTTGAGGAACTTGTAAATGTTCGTCCCTCTCGCTCGCTGATCGACGCTGCTTGGAGCAGGAAGCTATCTGTAAGTATGCTGTGTATACAAGCAGCACTCACCTTCCACGCTTCGTCGACTAACGACGGCACGGGCGCACCAAAGAGCGGATTCGACGTGGGATCGCTCAGTGATCGAGATGGACCGGCGACGGGGGCTCCAGGTGCACTTGCACCGACTGTATTGGGCGGTGTCGCACCCATCAGCGGATCTATCGTGAGCTCTTGCGTGCTGCTGCTGTCGGACATGGTGCGTTGGCAGTCGACCGTCCGTGTGGCGACGGGGCCAAATCCCGTTCAGTGGCACAGGCCCGCGGTCTAGTGGATGACCCAGAATCGTGCATGCTGTGACAACTATGATACAGTAAACGCATCTATACACCCAGCAAGACCCTCAATCCCCTAGAGACGGTAGTGACGTGCGCAAAAGTCGGTCAGGCGCCCGGCCATGTCCATGCACACTTCGAACGGGGCGGCCGTCACGATCCGTAGGTGGTCTTTGATATCAAAGCACATGCCCGGTAGCAAGAAGCAAGCTTCTTCCTGGAACAGCGCTGCGAGCGTCAGTCAGCATTGCGTGCAAGCGGGAAGGAGAGAAACTCACCAGCAGAAAACTCGACGTCATCCTTGAACCCGAAGCGTTCCACGTCGATCCCCATCAAGAGGTACATGCCTGCCTCTGGGAACCTGCACCTCACGCCCGGGATCGCATTGACAGCCTCGTTCAATGCTCGAGCGTTACGCTCCAGTTTGCCAACTACCTCGCCGAACCATTCCTGTCCGACCTCACGCAGGATCTTTGGTAACGCGAGCTGCAAGGTCGCGCCGGGGCCCATGAAGCGGTTCTGCCAGATATGAAACGCGTCTTTGGCGGCCTGAGCAACGTTCGCCGGGTCGTGGACCAGGATCCAGCCGAAACGCCAGCCGGGGAGGAGGAAGCGTTTGGAGAGACCAGAGACGGTGATGATGGGCACAGAGGTACTGAGGGTCGCGAGCGGAGTAAAGGGCTTGGTGCCCCAGTTCATGTGGCCGTAGATCTCGTCGGTGACGATTGGGAGCTTGTGTTTGTCGGCGACGGTGAGGAGGGATTGAAGGTGGGCGGCGGAAAAGTTGGAGCCGCAGGGGTTGGAAGGGTTGATCTGGTGCTGTCAGCTGGCGGTAGTGAGCAGATGGCAGAGCTTACAATCAAGATCAACGAAGTGTCGGCATCGACCAACGACTCGAGCGAGTCGAGATCGATTTCCCAGTCGCGTGCTTCGATACAATCGTAGTACCGGCACTCGCACCCAATGTTGGCGAGCAGCGTCTCGTACTGGTGAAATCCGGGACGAGGCAGCAGCACGTTCGAGTGGGGTGAGACGAGGGATGCAAAGATGACTTCGAGGGCTTGGCCTGCGCCGTGAGACTATCATCGTGTCAGTTGACTCCTTGAGAGATGACACAGTGTACACACCAGAGTAATGTCGTTGACGCCGTACTGCACACCGTCCCACCGCGCGTGGTATTCCGCCACCGCGCGGCGCGCCTCCTCACTTCCGTATCCAGCAGTGTAGCCGTTGCCCTTGCCCGACTCGAGCGCCTCGTGCATGGCGCTGATGGCGGCTTCAGGCGCCGGGTGAAGGCCAAAGATGGTAGGGTCGCCCAGCCCAAGGTTGATCAGCGGCTTGTTGTTGAGGCTGGATGCAGGAGGGGGCGTCGCCATGGCTTTGGCGATGAGCGTACGGATCGGGTTCAGCGACCGCCCCTGGGCCAGTGAGTTACGCTCGCCACGGGGATGAGGTTGACGCACCACTGCCGCCGAAGACTTGATGTTCCACTCCTTGTTCGCCTTTGCATTTCCAAACTTGTTGACAGTAATCGGTTGCGGCGCGATAGTAGGCATAGTAACGGCAGTCATGCTGAGTAATCCAAGCAGTATATAGGTAGGGTCAAGAGAAAATCCAGACGCAAGTCGGGTCAGTGAGGACCGTCGATCAGCCAGGTGATGTCCAAAAGTTATCAGCGTCTCCCAGTACCACCCGTCAGTTCACTTTAAGCCTTGGTCGACGCAACGGCTGGTCTGGGTCCGGTGGAAAAGCCTGTTATCGTCGTCAAGGGCCGGCCGTCGGTTGCTGGCCGAAAATCGAGGGCCGGCCGGACCTTCCACGGGCGGAGCCTGAATGGCGTCCGGCTGGTTGTACTGGCTGTGGCACCGTGTGGTTGACCTGTGGTTTGCCGGGATCAAGCCGGTGATGGACAATCGACATGGTCGCTCGTTGCGTTCAGCAAGTCAGTCAACCCACTCAGTCACTCAGGGTTTTCCGGTCTAAAGGAGGGCCCTAAAGGAGGCTGTGCGGTTCCTGTGTGGCGAGGGGAGACGTGGACCATGGACATGCTTAAATCACACTGCAGCCTCCCGCACTCGTCGCGGTTTTGTGCAGCTCACTCAGTCCTTTCAATGCGGAAAGCGTGCCAGCCAGCTACAGCTCAAAGCGTGGATACGTTCGACCGACAAGCATTTCGTCCGGTGAGTGGATTCAACTGTGATTCAGCAGCGGCCCTGGATGTGTCAACACAGCTCTCGGGTCTGCCGTGCGGCATAGCTCGCCATCACTGTCAAAAGGTCTGCATTCAATAGCACGATGTTCGTTACGGGTCTGCTCGAGATGCGAACTCACATCGCGGAGCCAAAACACACAAAACCGGTTCACAGACCGTGTCAACGATACGGAAAGCACTGGGACGGCTTTGTGTCTATGGTGGTTCCCCAGAGTGTCCGATCAGTCTGACGCCAAGGCGTGTAACACCTCAGCGGTCGGCTTGACAATCGTTTGGATCACTGCACATGCTAAACGATGCCCGCCTCGCCTGAATCAATATACTCTGCACCAATTGCTCCGCACCCGCCTCCCCATCTTCCTACGGCTTGATGTAGAACCCAAGTGGTAGTTGGGTAGGATCGCGCTCGAGCGAGTGACCCACAAGCCGGGCCCAGCTCAAAGACCGGTGCGGTTTCGATCTCTGCCATGGCAAACGTTGGTTATCGGGAGCTTGCTCCCTGGCTTTCATCACAACAGCTGGGATCTACGGCACGGGCGCGATTCTTCTTGTCTGTGCAGATCTGTGATGGCCCCTGAAGCTGCGCAGCACATGTCTGCCCCTAGCGAGTCCGGAACCGCAAGGCAGACATCAGAGCTGCATTCATCGGGGCAACGGGATAGTCATTCGTTGCAGCCCAGGGCGGGACCCTGCCCTGTCCTGATCGCTGGCAGGACGATGCAACAACAGACGGTCCTTGACTACCGAAAGGGGCAAGTGTCTGGCAACAGGCCATGTTGAAACACGCGTGCGTTCTCCATTCTCTACCACCAGCACGATGGAGAACGTCCTGTTCGTTGACGACGGGAAATACGTCCTACTTGAAGAGCTTGATGGCACGTACAATCGCTTTATCTCGCAAAGATCCCCTATCGTCAGTGCAAGCAGTTTTTGGCCATCGTCCATGAATGTCAGCGCGGTGCCTCGTTGCAATGTTGCATATCCTGACAGTCTTCAGTCGCGCCACGGCAACGAAAGCGCCCAATGGCTGCTGGGATTGTTGACTGATGTGATACAACGCTACTCCGAGACGTTGACAAGTGTTCAGCAGTACATACTGGTTGGACTAGGCAAGAAGCTGAAACACCCGGGCTCATTTCAAGCAACGCCTCACCACTTGGTCGATGTCGACTTTGTCACCAAGTCAATCACGATTGACAACGGTCAGTAAAAAGCTATGAACTGAGAGCGTCCAAGTTTGACTAATGTACATCCATGACAGACAACTGGGGGGGTTTGACCATGTACCCGCCGGTGTGGGACATAGCGTTCATCGCAGCACCTTCTTGTCCGCGTCCGTTTGCCGCAGATGATCAGGTCTTTCCCGATGACGTGGAGGAGCGGGCAGGGCACGCTGCGGCATGCATGCTGCTGGCTCGTCCGGGGTGAGTCGCTTGGGTTGGAATCCATGTAGGAGACTGAGAACGTGAAGGATCACCCGAGGGTTCTGCGTTTTGCTCGAAGTACACAACGCTTGTCTTTTCATTGCAGAACACGGAATACTGGACAAGGTCGAGGTGCGAGCAGTGCACTACAGGTGCCTCGAGGCAAACGAACCCGCACAGCCCGCCGGGGATTGCTACAGGAAGCGTTTGTGGGAGCTTGCCGTGGACTGTGCCCATATTGTACGCCATCACACATTCGGCACTTTGACGCAGCTGACGGATAGCGACGCAGATGACGAACACGAATCAACTGCCTGCTCGTATAGTCGAAATCAGGCCTCAGCCGCCATTTCCTATCTGCCGAATGGGCGAGATCTGGAGTCTGGATGCCGAGCTGATAGTGATGGAGCGGCGCCTGCAGCGCCTCGCGGAAAAGCAGGTCTTATCGTTGGAAGAGAAGGCCGAAGCTGCTTTCCTCGAAGCACAGTACCAGGTCATGCACCGCAAGCGCGGGAGTGTTCCGGCGCACAGTGGGGATCGCTTTGAGTCTAGTCTAGCACCAACCGTACCGAGACTGAACGGGGGACAGTTGGTTCGTATGATGCCACCCAGCGCGTACGCAGCTGACAACAGATGAAGGCAGGTGTACTCAGTCAAGAACCCCTGAAGCGTTCCACCACTCCCAGCACACCAATGGTGCTGACGCCAAATTTGCCGTATACTGAGACTGTCCCAGTGCAGATAGCTCGTGAGTCGCTTTACCCGGGCGCAGCATGCGCACTTGGCAATATCAGTTTTGAAACCCAGTAAATCAGCGGCAGGCTCGCAAGAAGAGAGAGTGGAAGAGCCGAAAGAAGTACTCTCGCCGTCATCTCCTCCTCAAGCGTTCACACCCTCGCCTCCTCAGGCTTCCAAACCCTCGTCTCAGTCGCCTTTTGGTCCAGCGCCTCCTGTCTTCCCTTCTCCAACACTCCCTCATGCGAAGGCCACACCCAAGGACAGCCGTCCACTAGCACCTCAGGCTTTCGGAACCGCTCCTGCTGCTCCCCCTTCGCTTCGCCCTCCACCTCCGCCTCCGCCTTCGCCCCCGCCCCATTCTCCATCTCCGCCTCGGTCTCCACCACCACCACCACCCTCACTTCCTCCACCCCCTCCCACACCTCCGAGGAGAAATCGTACGCTCAAAAGGCTGATGCTTAGGACACAGCAGTCCCTGAAACAGCTCCTTGGTGACGAGTCCAATCGCAGTTCTTGAGGTACAGGACGAGCGAAATGATTTCATCACATTAATGTACATGTGCTTGCGAACTCCATCGCGCTACTTTGTCAATCGTGGTGCGCAATGTTACTTTTCAGGAGCAGATACGGTACCCGTGGTTGTGGCAGACCCGCAAGCGCTTCTTCGAGCTCGCCGCGACTACGCACACATTGTACGTAGGCCATGAGCAGCGCCTGGGCGTAGCTGACGAGCATCTTGCATAGATTGCAGATCCTTTCACTCTTCCTCCCCACGTCACCGAAGTCCGTCCTCTACTTCCCTTTCCCTCATTACGCCTTGGCGAAATCCGGGACATAGAATCGCAGCTCAGAATCCCGGAGTGCCAGCTTCAGTTTATCAACCAGCAGAAACACCTGCCGCTAGAAGACGCAGCTAAAGTCCACGCTCTGCGGGCGCGATGGAAGAAACTACACGAGAGGCGTAAAACGATTCCTGCGCACAACGGGGACACTTTCTGTCCCGATGGAGTACTGGATGTGCTGGGTTCCGACGAGTTACTTGTGCATTCGGTACGTGTCATTGTTCACTTCCTTCGTGCAGCTGACATGGGTGCCAGGACGCGCGAGCGCATCTCCCGGCACTCAAACATGGTGCTTGAGCAAGTCCGTGGTACTGATTCCAATCCTGCGACACAACGTCCATGTGCCATGGCGTGTGCGACTTAGTTAGGGGCTACACGCCGTGCTTTGAGTGTCGCCAGTGCTAGTAGGTAGCAAAGTTCTTGCAAATACATTCACACCCTGCAAAGCCAGCCTTGCCTTTCGCCTCAGCGATTCTGAAGGACCATGCCTTGGTGTCGTTCCGTTCCAGCTCTAATCCCACGCTGGGGTGTCGCGTCACGTCATGAGGCAGTGGTGCCCCAACCAGCACTGGACATGTGGTGGTGAGCTTTGGAAGGATGCTGGATGCACGGCTGTCGACCGAAGGCCTACACAGTGAAATCAATCCCCGAAGGCTGATCCGTCCTTCAAAGGATGGTAAAGGAGGGGACCAAAGGGGTTTGAGGAACGATCACGGTGCCGCCAGGGCGACGTTGGCCTTGACTTATGAGATTCATATTGGTGTATAGCGCGCCGCGGCCACCACGAAAGCAACATCAGCGCGAAAGACATGCCCTATGGAAGTGATACTCATAAAGGTCTTGTTCAGAGTGCTGATCACAGACAGATTCGTACATCTGTTGTAGTTACCAGAACTGCGATGGAGCCTCCTCAAAGCCTGTCACGCCTATGGCGGTGTCACGTGGCGAGTAGCCGCTTCGCGGCGCTCAGAGTGCCACTGGTGCTATCGCACCACTGTCTGTGCGTTGCGGCTGTGCCGCCGCGCCGCGCGCGCCCCTCGTCTTCCGCGTCGTCTCCTGTTGTATCTACATCGCTCGATTATTATAGTGTTCTCACTCTATTCTCGCTCGTCGATCCTCGAGGTTCCTCGTAGTGCGGAACCTCGCTTTCCGCTGCGCGCCCGAGAGTTTCCCTTCCGGAGGTAGATCTTCGCCGATCCCGCCTCGATCCCCCAGTCCTCGCCTTCCTTAGGCGAGGGCGTCACAAAGCCGTATGGGGGAAATTGATCCGGGTTGTCCCGCATCGTTTCGGAGATGAGTCGCAGCCCGTATGCTAGCCCCGCTTTGCCTTCGCTGACGGGGTAGTCCCACTGTAGCCAGTTCACATCCATGGCGATTGAAGCGTTTGGCGGCTTGATTCCAACTSGGACAAACACGAAATGTTTGGTCACGACCAGCGTGCCAAGCCAGACTTGCCTGCCAAGTAGGTGAGCCTGACTGTATCAAGAAGATACAGTGGCGCGCCGACTTAAGTTGACAGTGGCATTTTTGGGGGCGTGGCAGCTGCTGTATTTTCACACTCATGTATGAATTTCTCGCAACATAGGAGGTTATGAAGTCTGAAATTCCACACAGGCACTGATCAGACGCTGCTCAATATAACTTTGCAGTACTAGCGTATATAGTGCGTTGGATCAGATACAGCAGCTCATCAAACCCCACCCTTCCCTAAAGTGGACAAGCGTTTTATGGGACTCAATAGTTTCACTGTGCAACAGCAATGCGCACTGAAACTCCTCCAGAGCATAGCTGACGGACTCAATTGCCATATCGTAAGCTGATGGCGGCTGATCACACTTCATGGTGGCGCTGTTCTGCATCCAAGCAAAGTGTCAAAAATGCTCAATTCGCCTATGTAGGTAGGTGTTAGGGCTAGCCCCAGGAGGATTCAGGGTGGCGACGAGGTCCCGTTGGTGAAGTAAATCAGTCGCGTTGGTGTAGTCGACGACTGGCGATCGCTGGCGATCGCTGG
>BCIJ01000021.1:121726-161056 GCA_001599935.1 Holtermannia corniformis | reverse complement strand
CCAGGAAGCGGCCTCGGGAGTTTAGGGTAGCCTTTGCTTAGAACCTATGATTAAAGCTCTCGAAGACTCGAGCTTGTACAATTGTTCGAGACGTCCCCCGCCGCAGCCACTGCCGCGGCCAATCCCCGTATTCCCCAACCCCTCCGTTAACCCCTCTTGTCCCTCCGCCTGGCCCGTAACAGTAGGAAGACCTCAAATGATGCCTATACACTCGATTCAGGCCGTATAGCTTAGCAGTCTGCAAGGGTACTTTGTGATCCACAAACTCATTGAATCTGAAGCTCTGAGATCAATATGTATTGCAGATCTGCACCGGTATAGCCAAGTGGCACACTGGCCCAAATTCTTCTCTGTGCAAAGATCAGCATACCACTCCGCAACAAAGCAAGCCTGATGCCTATAAGTCTGGACAATGGTCGCGTAGACTAAATAGAGCAATCCTATCACCTCAGTGCAATAATACAATGCCAGAATGTGGCTGAAAAGCGCACCGTTCTGTTATCCTGCCATTCCTGACCGGGTGTAAGCAAACGCACAATTAACACAGTTTGACGGGCCTTGAGTCATCTCAGAGTCTTTCAAGTGGTCTTGTTCAGATGTATGCAGCTTTTCAGACTCTGAAATGCAACAGAAATCAGTACATCAAGCAAAGTAGTTATCAAAAGTTGCGCAAAAATGCCACTGTCAACTTAAGTCGGCGCGCCACTGTAGTGCGGAGGGAGGGGCTGATTGATCACGTCACCGAGCTGGAAGAGGGGTGATGAAGCCTTTGAAGCGTCTGCGTCCGCTCGCGACGCCCGCGCGGGGTCCGCCATTGGCACCCCCGAGTCGACCTCCATGGTAGCTGTCACCGACCAGGCTGTCGCTTCTGTGGATTGCTCCCTGTGACCAGGGGCTCGAGCACGCACGGGCATGGTCTTCTCGGTCGTGCAGATCTGTGATGACCCCTGAAGCCATCAAATCACATAACATGACCATAACGACTTCAAGCCAGACGGCCGGCAGAAGCCCAGAAGGCTTTGCTCAATACACGAGTCTCGACGGCCTGCGCTTCCCATGTACATATCTTGCCTCGGCCGAGTTTTGTAGCGCTGCCGAATAAGGAAAATAAATCCTTTGCGCACATACCTCGAGCACGCGGCTCCGCCGCCTCTCTCTGAACAACCGCCACCGACAAGATGAACAAGATCATGGTCATTGAAGACGGCAAATACGTGCTGAGCGCGGACTTCGAAACTGCAGTGCCAGACTTCCTAGACGCAGAATCTCCACTGATCAAGGACAATGATCTGTGGCCGGGTACGGTCGATGTTGGTAGGATGGTGGATCATGAGACCGGGTGCTGACTACCCAAGCCTCAGGAGTCAGAATCGAATGAAGAGCCCAGAATGCATATCCGGATGTTACTGGACGTCGTTCGGCGCTTGGCTGGTCAAAGGCTGTCCAACGACCAATATGTATTGATCGGGTTGGGCATGAACCTGATGCACCCCGGGACGTACAAAGTTACCCCGTACGACTTCAAACCGGTCGATTTTGTCGCAAGGGTCATCACCAAATACAAAGGTGAGTCTAGCCCGACTTCCTGTGACAACTCTAAGCCACTCTATGCAGACTCCGGGGGCATCACGATTTATCCCTCGAAGTGGCATTTGGCTTTCTTAGCCGCGCCTCCATCCCCACAGCCCCTGGCCACGTCGGCGTCAGCACTCTTTCCGGTGACTCTTGATGAGCGGGCCAGGGAGGCCGCTACTTGTATGTTGCTAGCCAGTACAGAGTGAGTTGCGTGTCCTGCTTCTCCAAAGGCCCAGGTGCTGAAGCTAGGCCAGATCTAACAAAGGATACTGCGTTCTTCTCGAGGATTTCAACGCCCGCTTGTACATTGCAGAGCATGGGATCCTGGACAGGATCGAGGTTCGCTTTGTTGATTACATGTGTCTCGACATCAGCGAGCCGCAGAGCATGTCGGTCACCATTCGCAAGCGCTTCGTCGAACTGGCTGTGGACCTTGCAGAGATTGTTCGTCCACTTGCTGTCCGAAGTTTCAGTCAGCTGAAGACTTCTTCACGCAGCTGGTAAACGGCGGAAATCTACCGGGGCGCATCACCGAGATCACTCCGATGCTGCCATTTCCTGTACAGTACTTCGGCTATATCTGGAAAATCGACTTGGAGGTTTTAGTCGCAGAGCGCCAGCTCCAACGCCTGGAAGAGGGGCAAGTGTCGTCGGCGGAGAACGAAGTGGAAGCTCGTGCACTGAGAGCCGAGCTGGCCGAGCTGCGGATGCGACGCCGTAGCGTACCGCTGCATCCCAGGGACAAAGCATCCGTCATATCCGGACCTGGGCAAAGCCTGAGTAACATGGACTCAGTGCGTGCCATTGCGCACACTGCGTACGCAGCTGACATTCAAACAGGATGCTGTAGCTGACAAAAACGTAGCCAGCTTGACATCCACCGCGCAAAGCACTCCAATGGTACAGACGCCAGTCCTGAGGTTTGCCAGTATCGGAGGCGCGCAGGCCAAGGGTGAGTCGCTGCACCCCGCACGGGCGCAGCCAGTCGATAGGCGTACCGAGTACCACTGGCTAAGTCTCGCGAAACAGTTGCGGTCGAGGATGTCGCAGAGGTGATCTCTGAGATGTTGAATCTAAAGAAGGCCTACGTTCAAGTCGACAACACACCTCCACCTCGCCCATCTGGCTCATCCCCTCCCCCTCCCGATCCGCTCGCGCGTTCCCCCGGACGTGCCACTACTGCCACTCCCGCTGCTGCTGCATCAACTTCTTCTGCTGCTGCTATCGTACCCCGGCCCACGAGTTCGCCGGCCCGTCTTGCTAGTTCTCTAGCAAGACCCACCACAGCTGATACGGCCACTCGTGGTGGCTCAGCGCCGCCCCAGCCTCCGTCCCCCTCTACTCCTCCGTCTCCACCTACTCCTCCGTCTCCCCCTCCTCTTTCGTCTCCCCCTCCTCCGTCCCCCCCTACTGCCCCGTCTCGTCCTACCACCCCTCCTCACAAAGACCGCGCATTCAAACGCTTGCTTCTCAAAACCAAGCACTCTATGAACAAGCTCTTCCGCGAGACCCGCGAGTGATCTGATCACCACATGTTCACCACATAATCTCTGTCATTTGTCTATCATGATGTGCGATGCCATGCTATGCCACCAGCCTCGGATGCTCACAAACTGCCTTTGACAAGGCCCAGTATGCCCTTTGCACGGGCAACAAGGGTTTCGCCATATGCGAACCCGACCAAACCGCGCAAAAATACCCAGCTCTTGTTGCCGGCAGGCAGTGGGTAGTCTATAACGCGTCAGCACGGCAGCAGCGCGAAGTTGGTGATCTAGTGTACGCACCGAGCGCGGGCGGGATGCTTGTCTTGACCCAGTCGAAGAAGCGGTCTTCTGTGATCGCTTTGGCTGAGGTGAGCGATAGCAGACCCTCAGGTCCACCTGAGGGGCGTCGTCAGCCCATGTGACGGATGCGGGAGGTGACCGACCGAAGCGACCGAAACCACTGGCTTTGACGCCGCCAAACGGCATGGCTTGGTTTAGATAGAACACGCCCTGGGATGAATTAGCCTTGTGCGCGAGCTCTGATGCAAAATTGTCAACGCACAAAGCTGGGAAATGCGTCAGCCAAGTCCCAATGCTCACAGTCATCGACTCACTCGTTGATAGCAACCATCCCGCACTCAAGCTTGCCCGCAACCCGTCGGCATTCCGCTCGATCCCGGCCAAAGACGGCCGCTCCAAGCCCATACCGTCCCCGATTCAATCTCTCCACGACCTCGTCAATCTCATCAAACGGCATGACGGCCATAACGGGCGCAAAGACCTCATTCTGCGCAATGTCCATATCGAATGTCACGTCGGCCAACAGCGTCGGTTGGAAGTATGCGCCTTGAGGGTATTCAGGGTGATTGAAGGGTTGACCGCCGGCGAGGATGCGTGCTCCCGCGGCGACGGCTTTGGCGAGATTGTGTTGGAGAGGGGGGATGAAGGAACGTGAGATGAGGGAACCGACGTCGATGGTGGAGGATGGAGAGGAGCTAGTGGGAGCTAGGGAGGGACCACAGCGGAGTGCTTGAACGCGTGGCTGGACAAGCGTAAGGAAAGCATCGTATTGCGAGCGATGGACGAGGAAGCGTTCGAGACCGATGCAGTTCTGCCCGGCCTGGGCGAGTGTCAGCGTCTCATTGGAGGGTTGCAGGTTTTGATGAGCTTACAGCTTGGCTGCGGAGTCCGTCAGCAGAGGCTGAGGGCGACGAATCATGCACTTACAAGGCGCCACGCATGAAGGTACTCGCAAAGTACTTTATATCAGCACCTGGCAGCAGTATACATGGATCCTTTCCGCCGAGCTCGATACACGTCGGAATAATGTTTTCAGCTGCAGCAAGCGCGACCTATCGGTGTCAATCGACACTCTGGCGTCAGACGGACAAAGAACTGACTTTGCGACCGACGGGCTCAGACCCAATGACTATGATTGTTCAGCCGAGGGCACGGACTGATCATGGCTAATACTGACAGGTAATGTGCTTCACGAGTTTGCTTTTGGTGACGAGCTCTGCATTCTCCGGCAAGCAGACGACGAGCTGGACGGCAATTAGCACGTCGGCCGAATCAAACGCTTTGAACCGACCTGCACAACCTCTGGATCGAGGCCACACGCCTTCAAGCACTCTTTCACACCGCCTACGAACCAGCTTGAGCTCCACGCGACCTGTTCCGAGCATTTCACCACCACAGCGTTACCCGCCATCAACCCCGCCAAGATGGGACTGAGCGCGTTGTGCATGGAGTAGTTCCATGAGACGAGGGCGGCGATGAGGCCTAGAGGCTCATAGTAGACTGCGGAGCGTTTGTGTAGGAGGAGGAGTGGGGTTGACCGGGTTGAGGGTTGGAGGATGTGGCGCGCGTTGGCGAGGAGATAGTCTATCTTGCTGAGGGTTGTGAGGATCTCGCCAAACACGGCATCGACGCCTGTGAGTGAGCGTCAGCGTGAGCTTCGAGGGATGGCACTGATTGTAAGTCAGGACACTCACGCGTCTTGCCAGTGTCCCTGCAAGCGACGGCAATTATCGCCTCCATGTCTCTCAGCACCCAGCTCTTGAGGCTGCGTAGGAATAGCTCGCGTTGGTCGAACGAGGTTGTACGCCATGCTTTCTGTGCGACCGATCCACGCTGAAGGCTCGCGGTGATCTCGTCTGGTGTTGCGAGCTGCAGCGTCTCGAGGTGGTACTGCTTCGTGTCAGTCTGTGCTCAGGCAGGCATCGCCTACATACGCCAGTTGCAGGATCGTAGCATGTGAGGTACTGCCTGTGTTGCTGATACGAGCTCGGCAGGAGAGAAGCATCGTCTTGATGGGAGAGCAAGTGCGGGTCGGTGATGACTTTTGCAGTCCAGGTAGACGAAGCAGCCTGATCGTTCAGCATGCTGCCCAGAGCATCGTTTGCTCACCTCTGGTGCTGGCCAGTCAAAGGTCCTGACATCCCTTGCTGCCCACCATACCTGTACCCAGCTGAACAGCGTCGGGAGCGATGCGATCAAGAGCACGACGAGACCGGCAGCGAGTTCTGGTGTGATGTATGCTGCTGGCGATGTCCCAAACAGCTCATACAGGGCATCTGCAGCCTTTGCTTGCCATGCCGAGCTGGCCATGCCCGTTCGGTGCTACCGTTGTCGTCGTCCAAGCCGTGCATCCCATCATCCGAGCTCTCGGACTCATCACCGAGTCGCTGACGGCGACCAACAACCCTTCTGTCTTGTTCTTCCTCTCGCCTTTGCTGCTTCAACACCAGCAGCGCGTCTCCTCGACAGCGCAGTCGTCTCCGTTGCCCCTCTGTCAGCCAGCGACCATCAACGGAGCATCAACGGGACCACGACGACGGCGCCGTCGGCTTGAGCCTCTTGCTGAGCCTTAATCAACCGCCTGCTGTCCTCCTTTGCTCGGCTCGCCAGTCGTCAACGGAGAGCACACGAGAGAGAGCACACTCCGCGAGATCGATAAAGTGATAAAGCGTGCTCGCTCCCGTCTCTTGCCCTCGGACGGTACGCATCGCTCAACTCGGTCGTGATGGCAGCTCACTATTGTCCTTATCCCACTCCTTCACCTTACCTCGCCTTCACTTCTCTCCAGCAGCAGCTTGCTACCCCTCTGCCGCCGCTGAGGCAGCGATCAAGAGCGCCGATGAGCTACCATCAACCGCCAGCAAGGCCACCGCCGCTCACCACCGCCCCATCAGGCTCCAAGCCATCATCAGCAACTCCAAAGGGCAAGAAGCCGCCCGTCAGTGCCCACTCGGAGCCACAGGCCAACCTGCGGGCTTGGCGCGCGTGCAGTGCGTGCAGGACTCGCAAGAGCAAGTGTCTGCCGCCGCCAGGTGATGACGGCCTGCAAACGGTCGAGGGCAAGGAGCCAATCTGTCAAGCCTGTCTTGCCTCTGGTCAGTGTGTGGGGTAGCTCCCAAGGACGCTATTGACGATTCACAGGGACCGAGTGCACATATCCGCCCACACGAGACCGGTGCGTGGTCCATCGGCAAAGGTATCAGCTACTGACCTGGCGCAGTGCAGCCTTCTCTCGCCAATACGTGCAAAGCCTCGAGACGCGTGTGCAGGTCAGTCGACTACAAAGCTGTCAGCCCAGCTCACACCCGCAGGCGCTCGAAGCCATCAACACGCGCCTGATGCCAATGCTGGAGCTCTTTGAATCGCGCAACGCTCTACCTCCTCAACTTGCACAACCGCTACGGACTGCACCCAGAGTTCTGTCACCTCCGATGCCTAATCTAGCCGCCCGCTTCCATCACCCCGACACGACCAACGACGGCCACGATCCAGACTCTGGTCCTGTCCAGTCACCGATCGAAGACATTGGCCACATTTCACGCGATTCAAACGGCACCATGCGCTGGATCGGGACCAGCTCGACCCTAACACTCATGGACAGCTTTCAAGCCGGGCCCGGTCCTGGCGTCGGCAGTGCAGAGCCCGTGGACGGGATCAGCGTCGACGAGAGTGAACCCCACTCGACGCCACGAGACCGAGACGGCGCTCAGATCCAGAACCCATACTATGCGCCCGTGGCCGGTGCGGGCGTCGTAAAGGCCCTCCCGACGGTATGTCCCCCTCTTTCCCCGCTCTCGTACGCTCTGTACACGTTTCTGGCCTAGTGTGATGCGAACGCTTGTCGTGCTGAGTCGTGGCTGCTTCAGGTTGCCGACGTGCAGTATCCCGACGACGAGTACGCGTACAAGTTGATCGATGCCTACTTTGTCGAGATCCACCCTTCGTTGCCTCTGTTGCATGAGACGGCGTTCCGGCGCCAGTTTGCAGACTTGATGGGTGCGTCCGCGGTTCCTTGTCCTACAGCATTGCACATACTCACACACCCAGCTCGCCGCGCAGCAGGCTCAGACGAAGAAAAGAACGCAGCCGTCAGTCCCGCGCCTGCACCCTGCAGCGCACAAAACTTACGGTCGACCGGTAGTTCATCTCGGTCGTCTTCTCCGTCTTTGCCCTCGGCGAACGCGTCATCGTCGCTGGTAAAGCATGGCATCGTGAACGCCTCAAAGCTCTTAAACAGGCCGAGCGCGAGCGCGGGGTACAGCACTCGCCCGCGAACGCAGAGGAAGACGAAGTGGATCCAGACGATCAAGAAACGATCAAGCCTGGCGAAGCGGAAGCTGGTATCGTCTGGTTTGAGCGGTATGTCGGCTGTGCACGGGCCAGCGATGGCTGATGGCACGACTGGCAGAGCGCAGATCTTGCAATACATTGCGGCGGACGATGTCGATCTGTCCATCGTACAGCAGATGACGCTCAAGGCCGCGTTTCAAGCTAGTGTCAATGCGCTGCCAAAGGCTTGGTTGAGTATTGGGCAGGCGATCCGGCTGGCGATGGACCTTGGGCTGCATGTGAGTACGCTCGCTTGACTTGTTTGCGTACGCGCCAGCTTGGTACTGTGCCGGTGTCGGTTGGTCGTGCTGAAGCACGCGCAGCGCTCAACGTTACGGATGAAGATGCCATTTGCTGAAAAACAGATGCGAGCGCGGATCTGGTGGGCCGTCTATGGTGTTGATCGGTCCGTCTCCTTGTCGCTAGCTTGTGCTTACTGACTGTCACAGCATCGTGTCTATCAGCTTGGGCCGACCCCTTAGCGTCGATGATCTCGATTGCGACATCCAGCTCCCTCTCGACATGGACGACGCCGAACTCGACGCGGTCGCCGCTTCCTGTCGCTCGTCTGCTGAACCGAGTCCTGCGCCGAGGCCGAACACTCTTGGTTCTTGGATGTCGGGCTTTGTGGCGCTCTGCAAGCTATACGTCTGGGCGGGGAGGGTGCACCGGAGGCAAGTGCTCGTAGTCTGACAAGACACCGTCACGGCTGATTCGCGTGGCAGCATGTACAAGCCCCATTTGACGGCTTCGCTGTCGAACCCGGCCAAGGCGGAGCAGATGCAGTCACAGATCAACGCTTTGGACAAGTGTCTTCGCCAGTGGCTCGATCAGGACGTGGTGGGTTGCCAGAGCGTTCCCTGTGCTCTGCTGCAAGGGCTGATCAGTCTAGCCCGTCGTGTTCAAGAGCCCGTCGTCTATCCCGACGATTCAAGTGATGAGTGCGGTGCTGAGTAACAGGTACGTCCTGGAATCAATGACCGCGGCTGATCTGTCAAAGCTACTTCACCATCATGATTGCACTTCATCGCGCTTTCCTTCCGAACCCTAACTTGCCGCCGATGACGCCGCCAGTACGTTGAGGATCCACAGAACGGACGGTTGAGCTAACACAATACGCAGCCCGACTCGCCATCGCTGACAAACTGCATGGAAGCCGCGCGGTCCGTGATCCATATCGCAAAGACGACGCAGGTCATGGTTCCACCAACGCATCACCTGGCAATCTACTGTCAGATGGTCTGGAGTGCAGCGACCATCTTGCTGCTGTGCGAAGTACTGTGCCGCGACCAGGTTGTCGTTGACGCGGTTGGGGCCCAAGTGCAGTCGGTGCAGGGTAAGTACTGTGGGCGTATGAGCGGCTTTGAGCTGACTTTGTAGCGTCACTGCGAGCACTTGAACCCGTCTGGCCTGGTGCTCGCCAGCTCAAAGAACTCTTGAGCGATGTGGATGAGAAAGCCAAGCAGAAGCTGGCGCAGATCCGAGCTGATGCCGCCGCTGGCATCCACCCACCGAAGAGGACCAAGCACTTGCACTCGAGAGACAAGCACGTGGCGCAGCCAAAGGGCGCGCCGTGAGTCGATTCAATCTTGAACGGTTCGCAGATGATTGACGACATGTAGGCTCACGTCACGCTTCCTTCCGCCATCTCGGCCATCACCCCCGTCGCCGACTTTGGAAGAGAAGCTAGCCTACGCCCGACAGAAATACGTCGCAAACGATGTTCAGAGCCCGTATGGCTACCCAGGCAGTCACAAGCGCTCGCGAGACGACTATGCTCGCGGCGGTTATGCGACGTCGGACGCGCGCAGTAGCTTGCCCGCGCCGAATCACGCTACCGCTGGAGACTCGCTCAGCTCTTCGCCGCATCACCCGACGCCACCTACCGTGCTGCCCCGGCTGTCGCACAACTCACCTGCTGGCGCGACTTGTGCGGGTCCAAGCAACATGCTGTTCGAGCCATCACCTACATCCGCCAACCCATCGATCCCACCACCCTCTTTCGACGGACCGTACACGTCCCAGCTGTTCGACCTCGCGCCGAGCGTCGACGTCGGCAGCCTCGACGTGCTCCAAAACTTTACCGACGCCGGCGTGCAGTTTGGCAACTCTGGCTTTCCCGAACCGGCCACGGACGATCCATCAGCCCAGTTCTCGTTTGGTCACTTGGGTCCGCTGAGCGGGGCCTATGGCGGCTCGTTGCCGGCCGCGACGGACGTGATGAACCTGCAAGGGTTTGTGGATGGGACCGATGGTGCTGATTTCTGGACGCAGCTTGCGAATACCGATTGGGAGGCGTCCCCGGCCGTGCCGTTTGGTGCATAGTGGCGTCGAGTTGTATCCATTAGAATGTTAGTATGGGTGTCAAGTCTGTCGATGCGTAGAGCTGTTCGGGTTGGCATCAAGGATACTGGCAAGATGTCGCACGGCAAAGCCACTCACAGCCGAGATAGTGATGATACATGACAACAAGGATTCTACAACACGGTCCTCTGATCAGCTACAGCGCGACGCCCTGGGCGGCCCAGAACGCCACGGCGCCCCGTGCCCAAGCACGATCAACCAAGATGTCGAGCTCCCACTGTCCCAGACTCGACTCTTCGCCCGAACCCGAACCCGAGCGAGGTCGATGACACCTTCCGATCGTGTTCCTCGCCCACCGGACGGCACAATCGACCAAGGCGGTACCGATCCCTATCCTGCGTTCAGTCGGAGCTACGAACAGTAGGTGGATAGTGAGAGCGGTCGGCAGCGTCAACGTTGCGATCTGGAGCGCTGTGATCTCGGTCGATCCGGACTCGGCGACAAGGATTTGGGATTGGGGAGAGTGGAGCAGGGTTGGGACGGGGGTGGGATTGAGCTTGTGTTTGGCCTGCAGGTGTCAGTGTTGGCGATGTGCCACCCGATACTTGCTATGAACGCCACGATGGCATTTAGATCCCTTGGGGTCGCGCGCCGGATCGTCACATGCGCAGGAAGAGGTGTGGACGCTGTATGCGGTTGCGACGGCACTGTCATTGTTGGGTTATACGACTGGTCGTGTGAGCTGTCGAGGGCGCGGCGGGGAGTGTAGGAGCTCCTGAGGACCAGTGTCACCGCATCCTTCCGAGTCCGATCACGGGCTCGTCCCTTTGCTCTGGTCTACAGTCTCGACCGCAAGAGGTTTAGCGAGATGGGAGACCAGTAGTGTGCAGAACGTCGGAAGCACACATAGTGATACATTAATATTGCTTGACGACGGTTGCTATGCAACAGATACGCCTGTCACGCGCTCTCGCGACTGTATCGATAGACTCATCCATGGCGGCTCCCGCTTGCCTCCCTCCCGCACGCAGGTGACCGCGTAGGACCGAACGGTTCGAAATCATGGTGGCCGTGCGGGACGCGATTCGAAAACGGTGAGCGCGTAGAACCGAGCATGGCCGAAGTGGCGGGTCGGGAGGGACCGGAAGTGGGATCGAGCGGTGGGTACTTAGGGAGCGTCGTGCAGCACAGATGGCGACTGTTCTACCCGTGTGAGCGCTGTATAGAAACCTGGTGAGTGCGCTGGCTTGGACGAGGTCAAGCGGAAGGGAGGGGGGCAGGTGCCACGCCGGTTGTGGTGAACCGGTTGGTGCGCGTTTCATGTGCTAGACCTCGTTTGTGCACGGCCCCATTGGAGACCTTGTGACTTGCGCGCGGGATGGCATGGATGATGGGGATGCTCAACGGGATAGCCGCTARTCACTCTGGGTCCTTAGCATCACCTTGTCAACCACAGCCATCAGCCAGCTCGTCGTGACTCTAGACCACCATGCCGAACCGCCAGCACCACGACGAAGAAGGCAATGCCTGTGAGTCGCGAGCTGCCGCCGGGTGACCAAGCTGACGAACGCTCAGTCTTGGGCAAGGACCTCGACTACTTTAGCGAAGCCGGATTCGACATGGACAAGATCCACATCAAGGTCAGTGACTGCTCTGGTCGTGTGAGCGCGTGCACGGCCTTTCAGGGGGTCCGTGCGTCAGCTCCGACCCTCCTTTGACCATGGCCCACCCGGTTGGAGACGTTATCATGCATATCCTTTACGCTCTCACCACCCATGCGCCCCTATCCCCGCCTCGTCCGCTCGCTCCCGTGGCAACCCTACCGCACGCTCCATCAGCTAACGACCACTCTGAAGCGCAACGCGCCCATCGCCTCGCTCTACGAAGACGCCATCCTCAACGAAGGCGCAGTCATCTCGTCCTCTGGCGCCCTCATCAACTTTTCAGGCAAGAAGACGGGCCGCAGCCCAAAGGACAAGCGGATCGTGTACGAGGAGGGGTCGAGGGACCATGTTTGGTGGGGGCCTGTTAACATCAAGATGGAGTCAGTGGGGATACCGTGAGAGAGGCTGGCGCTGATAGTGTGAAGCGAGCACACGTTTGAAATCAACCGCGAGAGAGCGATCGATTACCTCAACACGAGGGACAACGTCTATGTGTTTGATGGCTTTGCCGGTGTGAGTGCTACTGGACGATCCGAGACTACGCAAGCTCACCATCACAGTGGGACCCGAAATACCGCATCAAAGTGCGCGTGATTGCCAGCAGAGCCTACCACGCCCTCTTCATGGTCCGTCCGATCCGCTAGGCCCACCCAAACTCACACAGACAGCACAACATGCTCATCCGCCCAACGGCCGACGAGCTCGCCAACTTTGGCGACCCCGATTTCATCATCTACAACGCTGGTCAATTCCCCGCCAACCGGTTCACGACCGGCATGACGTCCACGACGTCCGTCGAGATCAACTTTAAGCGGATGGAGATGGTCATCCTCGGGACTGAATACGCGGGCGAGATGAAAAAGGGCATCTTCAGCGTCATGCACTACCTCCAGCCCGTCAAGTTTGGTCAGCTCTCGCTTCATAGCAGTGCCAACCAGGCGATTGGTGCGGGGGAGAAGGGCGAGACCGAGGGCGACGTGACGCTCTTCTTTGGCTTGAGCGGGACGGGCAAGACGACGCTGTCTGCCGACCCGAACAGGCTGTTGATCGGCGACGACGAGCACGTCTGGAGCGATACCGGTGTGTTCAACATTGAAGGCGGGTGCTACGCCAAGACGATCAACCTTTCTGCGGACAAGGTGCGCTTCCTATCCCTACCGTAGCTAGCGCTGACCATGGCAGGAACCCGAGATCTTTGGCGCGATCAAATTCGGTTCCATCCTCGAAAACGTAGTGTACAACCCGGCCGACCGGCAGCCCGACTACGACGACGTCTCAATCACCGAGAACACGCGGTGCGCCTACCCGATCGAATACATCCCCAACGCAAAGATCCCATGTATCGCCAACCGCCAG
Source organism: Holtermannia corniformis (assembly GCA_001599935.1). Taxonomy (NCBI): domain Eukaryota; kingdom Fungi; phylum Basidiomycota; class Tremellomycetes; order Holtermanniales; genus Holtermannia; species Holtermannia corniformis. The sequence continues at coordinate 148,044 of BCIJ01000021.1, read as the reverse complement.
CCTAGCAGTGCGTCGTCTTCACGCTCCGTGTGAACAAGCTGACACTGGACCCGACAGACATTATCATGCTCTGCTGTGATGCCTTTGGCGTCTTGCCGCCCGTCAGCAAATTGACGCCCGAGCAAGCGTCATACCATTTTGTTGCGGGCTACACGTCCAAGACGCCTGGGACGGAGGATGGGATCGTGGAACCGAGTCCGACGTTTTCGACGTGCTACGGCCAGCCGTTTATCGTCTTGCACGTCAGTCCTTCGCTCTAGTCTACCATGAACGCAAGCTGACACGCCCAGCCCGGTCGCTACGCCGCCATGCTCGCCGAGCGCATGCAAAAGACATCTGCAAACTGCTGGCTCATCAACACGGGCTGGACCGGCGGTAAATTCGGCACGGGCAAGCGCTGCCCTCTCAAATACACGCGCGCAATCGTCGACGCCATCCACGACGGTTCGCTCGCCAACGCCGAATTTGAGAACTTCCCGATTTTCAACTTGGCGATCCCAAAGGCTGTTAACGGTGTCCCGAGCGAGATTCTGGACCCGATCAAGGTCTGGCCGAGTAGGGACGCGTTCAAGGTTGAAGTTGAGAAGCTTGGGGGCATGTTCCAGAAGGCTTTCACAAAGGTTTGTCTGGCGCTAGGTGGTGTACACGATGACGCTGACGCTATCGCGCAGTACGAGGACGCGATCGACGAGAAAGTCAAGCTGGCCGGCCCGATCCTGTGATCTACTGCATCTCACCGTGTACGACCCGACCCGGCTGCCGTTGTTACAACCTTCTGTACTAGCCCGCGGCATGTATTACAGTACCTCTATCATTGCGCCGGACGTCGAGCTCCAGAAGCAGCCATCATGAACTCGTTGATCCGTTTCAGCCCGGCACGCGCTACGTTTGCCTGTGGCCAACGAGACATGAGCCAGTGCAGTCGCGTCTCGAGGTCTTTCTTTGTTGCTGCCAAGTGTGAATTGGGATTAACGCGGGTGGAGACAGCACTTACGCTTGAAGATTGCCAGATCGCTCATGGATCGCGGCTGATGATCGTCGCGGACAGCAAGAACGAGCAATACGATCCCGAGATACACGACGCCTTGGACGGCGGCTTTGTTGAACCCGTCTACGTCGCCTGTATACGGCATGCCGTCGCCCGCTACATCAAAGAGTGTAGCGTCATCCTGAAGACTGCCAGGGACGAGTAGGATCCCTCGATTCTCTTGCAGCGCACGGATCGCGAGCTGGTGGACGAACGAGAGCGCTCGTGTGAATTCTACACCGTGTGTTTTCGGCGACGTGAGAGGGATGAGGTGGCGTTGAATGGATGGAGAGGGTGCGAGGAAGCGAGATTGCGGTGGGAGCTTGCACGGTATGATGGTGAGGACTAGTGGGGGCAGAGCTGAGGCGTATTCCCAGCCTGTGCTGGATGAGAGTGGGAGGTTGAAGGCGATGGGGGATGTGATGGACGGCACGGCGTGTGCGGTGATGCCGACCGAGATGGTGTCGTTACTATTCAAGGCCTGTGGGACTTTGGCAGCTTGTACGATAGTGTCGATCAACTCTGGTAAGGCATCTCTCGAGGCCGCCAGAAGGGCCCCCTTGTGCCGATGATACAGACTCGACGTGAGACCCTGTCGTTGTAAATCTCATGTCCTGGACTGAAGCAGCGTCAAGGCGGCACTCACCCTCCCCCAGAGCTCCTCATCGTCTCCACTACCCATCACGTACTCGAACGCATCACCGAGTGAACGCCCGATCGCAAAACTCTGATCTGGGTCTTTGCCTGCCCACCGGCTAGCACTGAGGCAGATGACGGGAGTGTAGGTACATTGATCGACTGGCGGGATCACGGGCGGGACCGTCGTACCCGGGTGAAGGAAGAATGGACGGAGAGGTTTGGTGAGATCCGGGAGGGGTAGCGCAGACACCTCGAGCGCGCGAGCCCAATTACCAAGCTTTGCCTCTATTTGTGCCTTTTCGGACGCACTGACTATCTGTGGTGGAAGGTAGAGCTCTGTGTCCCAATTCGACAGTGCCTTGGCTCCACGTCTCAGCGCTACGGCTCGGTTGATGACAGTGCACCAGATTGGAACAGTCTTCGAAAGTGCATCGGGCATGCGCTACGAGCTTAGCTTGGTGCCAAACTCACATTGAGCGACTGACCTTGCCGCGTCTTGTTGCGTCGACCAAGATCACGCTGTTTTCGATTAGCTATGTCTAGTCTGTGATCGCAGCACTAACCCTCCGTGCGCCTCGGCGTACGTTGCAAACGGCAGATTTGAACGGCGGAGGGAAAAGTCCCAATTCTTTGTAGTTTAGCAACTACACTCTGGTCGTGCATGTGACCGACTGACACCAGTATGGCCATCTGTCGACTTGAAGTATGCATACGCCGTCGAGGATGTCTACGCGTCGTCAGAGCCCGCCAACGTGTAGCAGAACCAGAACCCACCTGCGGATCACAGTACCATATCCCACATCGCTGATTGGCTTTGATATATCCAGTAAGCGCATGCATGACCACGGCCACCGCTACGCACCTACGATGACGAAGCGGTTCTCGAACCAAACCTCCTTCACCCGCTTCACAAACGCTTGATCCGCTGCGATCGAACGCAGTCTGTTGAACACATCGTGCTGCGCCGACTGCTTCCTGATCTGCCGGTGTACACTCGCCAGATCGTCCATGGTCGTCGTTAGCTTGAACCGACTTTTGCTCATCTTGCTTGTTTCATGTGCTGGATCACGTGACACCCTTATGAAACACTTCGTGCCTGACGCTGCGGTGGGAAAGTTGTCGCGTGGAGAAAACGAGCTCGGCGGGATTGGCGGTCTCGTACCACAACGACCGAGTTGGCGACACCCAAAGTTGGACAACTTTGAAGCAGTCGAGGGAAGACTCTACAGACCGTTTCTTGACTACCTGTAATCGTATGTGCATCTCTGCTGTGAATTTACGCAGTCTCAAACGCTGACTCAGCTGGATAGAACTTGAGATGTCGGCGGTTCAGTCCTTTCCTCGAGCGTTGCAACGCTCAACCGCGACTATTGCTAGTGCCAGCACTTCGGCAGCTCGTCCGAGCGTCGCTTCTTGTGCATACTGCGTACGCGCTGCGTCTTCTTTGACAAGCGCAAACACCGGAAGCCGTCGAGCTCAAGTAGCTCCAGTGCCGGTAGCTCAGCGACGCCACATGAGCGCACGGCCTGTTGAGAAGCGAATCGTGAACGCAGATAGTGAGTTCCTTTACCTCTTTGCAAAGTCCAACTCGTTGACGACGACAGCACCCGTACGGCCCAAAGTGACCATAGCGGAGCTACAGTCCCTACACCGGGCCAAAACGCCCATCACCTGCCTAACAGCGTACGACTATCCAACGTCCGTCCTCCTCTCCAAGTCACCCGTCGACATTGTCCTCGTCGGGGACTCTCTAGCCCAAGTGGCGCTAGGCTACGACACGACCACAAGCCTGACACTCGACGAGATGCTGCACCACTGTAAAGCCGTCAAGCGTGGCCTGGGTTCCGCCTTTCTCATTGCCGATCTCCCATTCGGGTCTTTCGAGGCCTCGCTCGCAGATGGCGTCAAAGCGGCTATACGAATGGTGAAAGAAGGCGGCGTGGACGGGCTCAAGATCGAAGGCGGGCTCGAGATCGTCCCCCTCGTTCGTCGCCTCGCAGAAATCGGGATCCCCGTCATGCCGCATATCGGTCTCCAACCGCAGCGCGCGACCTCGTTATCGGGTTATCTCGTACAAGCCAGGACATGCTCAACGGCGAAACAACTGTTTGCGACGGCGAAAACTCTTGAAGCGGCCGGCGCATTCGGGTTCTTGATCGAGGCTGTCCCGCACAACCTCGCGCGGTACTTGACTGAACATTTGACGGTACCGACCATCGGGATCGGCGCGGGACCTGGCACATCAGGCCAGGTGTTGGTGTTGGCCGACGCGATCGGCTTGTCGGATGAACACGAGCGCAAGCCTCGTTTCGTACGACGGTTTGGCGAGGTTGGAACCGAGGCGCAAAGTGCGGTGCAAGGCTATGTGCAAGCGGTGCGGGATGGAACGTTCCCCGAGGTTGGGACGGAGACGTATGGGATGCCAAAGGCTGAATGGGAGGCTTTTGTGCGGGACATGGCTGAGGATCCGGAGCCGTGAGGGCACTCTGGAGCGCTACTCGTTCCCGGACGGTTCGAGCCAAACTATGCATGCGGTTCAGGCGTGCTTACGTTCGACACGGTAGGCCAAGTGCCACTTTGAGCCTTGCGCTGTTTGCCCATCCTTTACTCGAGTCTCGCGCTTGATGTGATACTAGCTATCCTCCCTCGAAGACTTATCTGCGGCTTCGATAGCCTGCGCCCGTGAAAATGGCCGAGGACGGCGCCCACAGGTTTGTCAGCCACCCGGTGCCGTGACGTCGTCCGATCACGCCGCGATCCGATTACACCATCGGCTTCTGCCCGTCTCTATCCCCTTTACATGGCCACCCGTCTTCGCCTACTCACCACCCACCTGACTCCACGCATCAGACCTTTCACCACCACTACATCAACTAGAATGGGCGCCTCATCCTCAACCCCCGGTCCTCTCAAGGCGACCGTCGACAAGAACATTGCCGAGCACAAGGTCGTGATCTACAGCAAGACTTATTGCCCTGTGAGTATGGGCGCGCGGCATCATCCGAACCGGGAGGGTGATGCAGAAAAGTTGCCGTGCTGGATGTTGTGCTGACGTTTGCATACATAGTACTGCACCAAGGCCAAGCAGACGATTGCTCAGCAAGACGTCGACGACGTCAAGATTGTCGAGTGAGTCGCCAGTGCGAGTTTAGCCTGTCGCTATCGCTGACTCACCCAGGCTCGACACGCTTGACGAGGGCTGTGCGTTTCCAGCTCGCACACCCAGGTGGCAATACTGACTGCCCCTCAGCCGAGATCCAAGCCTACCTCCTGACCATCAGCGGTCAGCGTACCGTCCCACAGATCTGGATCAGTACGTATCACTCTCACATTGTCTAAGCGTACCTCGTTCAAGTCGTGGGCAGTGGTGCCCGTGACCGACGAGTGGTCGAGACGGCTTCTGTGACACGGACGCTAACGTAACCTCTTCGCAGACCAGCAATTCATCGGCGGCAACTCGGACTTGCAGGCTCTTGGTGCCGCTGGCATCAAGCAGAAGCTCATCAAGGCTTAAGAGTAGATAGCTAGAGCCGATGCAGAAGCACGAGTGCCGCTGTCGTCTGCGCAGGCCTATGGGCGCGACTATTTGAACCGACGCGTGCCTGCTGGCCGGTGGCTGGATTCTCGTTGAACCAGCTTGTTCACCATCAGCGAACATCCTCGACCGCGTACAGGAGCGCACGGAGCGTCAGCATCACTACCGATGGCTCGAGGGAGCAGTCACTGGTAATTCGTAACAGCGACACCCTCAAAATGACCCTACCGGCGCAATCTTCCCTGTCCACCCTCTCTCCATCCTCAACAATGTCCATGCCGTCGCAGCCCTCGTCCTCATTCCTCGACGACCTCACAGCACGCTCGAACGCATACGCAGCACTGCCTTACATCCTCCTCCCGTCCACACTCCCTCCACTCTCACCCGCAGCCCGGATACGCATCAACACTATCAGCGCCCGGATCGCCAAGCAGTTCCAGACCGGCACAGACGGCCCCAACCTCTTCCTCGCATCCGTCCGTAACTGGCGAGGCGAGGTCGCACGTACCTCATGGGGTCTGAACACTGCTCCGGCCGAAGACGAGGCGACTCAGGTCATGCTGTGGAAGAACGAGGTCCCGGACTCGATGGAGCAGTTGCATGGATGGATGGCGGAATGGCGCGAGCTGAGGAATGCGGAGAAGAGGACTAGCCTTGGGAATCTGAAACCGCAGCTGGGAAGCTCGAAGCATCTTGTCAAGAGGGGGAAGAGGGCAAAGACGGCGGCGGTGGGAACGGAGACGGCCACACTGCAGGTGGAATCTTCGCATACCCTCTCGGTGGGTACGAGCGTGGGTATCTCGACTTCGGCGTCAGCACCGGCTCTTGTACAGCGACCGACGCCGCCACAACCCAGCACCTCTGTTGGGACGAGCCAGCAACAACGACTCGGGTTCGCCATCGCCAAGCCTAGCTCGAGCTCATCTAGCAACAGCGGCAAAGGCAAGGTCAAAGCTACGAACAGCCAGCCAGGCCCGATACCCGTCGCAGCAGCCAAGCACAGCCCGTACTTTGCTGCCCCTCCACCCTCTCGGGAAGAGGAGCAACCCCTGCCTGCTTCGATCGGTGCTGAACAGCCGATCATCGAGATCGAAGTCGTGGAAAGTAATAAGCGGACGTGGGATGATGTCGGTGACATGTCTGTGTTCAATGAGGTCCGTCCACTTGCTCCCTGCCCCCCGTCCGCAGCTGACATCCTAGGAACTACAGTTCTACCCACCGTCCTTCCCCTCCAACCTCGCACAATCCACACCACCGCGCAATCTCAAACGTCGTCGCCCGTCGTCAATCCACAGCGCGCAGACATCGCGCTCGCCCACGCCAGCTACAGAATACAAGTCGACAGCCGCGTCCTCCCTTGCCAATGTTGAAGGGTGGAGGCCGCGTGGGACGCAGCTTGCGCTTGAGGGCGTTGATGCGGTGCAGATGGAGGCTGTCGAGTTGATGCGCGGTGAGGGGGAGGAGATGGAGAGAATCCTGGCGGGGCAGCTGTAGCGATGTGTCTCGCTTGACTGGTGGGGTGACTGTAGTGGGCGATACAAGTCTTTGGGTATTGTATACTATGTTTATGTGCGGCGAGAGCCTTTTCCAACAGTGTACAAGCTTCTACTGCCTACACACCCACCGCCAGCTGATATCTAGCACCCCGCTAGCATTCGGGTAGCAAAACCACACTAATCCGACAAAGTCTGCGCTCGGACTTGATCAACCTTCACTGCGAGCATTCCTGTGGATGGAGCAGGGCCAATGTCACCGACAAGCAGCAAGAACGATTCTGAAAATGTCACAGCCGAGACAAAGGCCGTGACGCCGAGCCCGGCACCCAAATCCGAAAGCCTCGACGACGCCGAGATGAAACCGAGTTCATCAGAGCTGCCTGCCGAAGCGGTGCCGGTCGACATGGACGTTGATACTACTGAAAGTGCTGCTATTGATATCTCTGCACCAAAAGAGGTCAGTCCGGCTCGAGTTGTCACCGGCTCCTAGCGTCTGACGCCAACATCACAGCAATGCGAGCAACGCCCCCTGTCCGAGTCACCGGCTCAACAAAAGAAGCACGCAGAGCATGTCCAAGAGGCCGAGACAGAGTACGCAACGCTCGAACCACACGGTCGTCCGTCTATCACCGCTCCCATCGACAACCACTGGATGTACCTGTTCTTTCGGTTCTGCGCCGAGCGTCAGAAGATGCAGCACCTGCGTGATGCGGGTGTGCCGAGGGATCAATTGACAGAGGATGAGACGATGAAGAAGGAACATATTGGGAATGTGTTTCGTGAGCTGGACGCTGGTAGCATCAAGATGAAGGGGGACATCATTGCGAATGGGGATCAGAGTAATGAGGAGATTTGCTGTGAGTCGCGCTCTCGGGTTGTTTAGACTACGGCTGAGTCTATAGTCCGTGTCTTCCTCTACTGCGGCTTTTACATGGGCACGACGTGGCAAGAGCTCATCGATGGTCTGGGAGAGATCCCAAATTGGAAAAACTACGACAGGGACTTTCACAAGTACGAATCTATCCTCTACAACAAGTCTATCATCCGCAAAGAAGTCATCTACACTTCTGGCTTCCAGCTCGTACCGCCCACAATCTACTTTGGCAAGAACTTGCCGCATTTCGCCGCCACGCTTCGGTTTGTCAAGGCCGTCATGGAGTCGGGGCTGCCCGAACGCCTCCGCCAGTGCGTATACGCCGTCGACGCCAGCCACGTTCTTCAGACGCTGCCGACTCTTGGCGGTTTCCTCTCCCTCAACATCCTCTGCTACCTCAACGGCTCGCCACACATGAAGTTCTTCTACCGTAACTTTGCGACGTGCGGGCCTGGCTCGCGCTACTTTCTCCAGCGCATGTTCACCAAGCCCGCGATCAACTCTGTCGAGATGGAAGCTGCGGGCCTCAAGTGGCTGTACGATAACCAATGGCGTTATTGGGCGAGACTCGGCGAAGCACCGCCTCACGCCTGGACGATCGGCCTCCGTCCCGGTATGCGCGTGCTTGATTTTGAAAACGCACTGTGCTGGGCACACCGCTATGTCAACGCCTACCTCCGCAAAGGGTATAGCAGCTTAGCTGATCTCCCTCCGCCAACGTACGATCCGGAGATTGTCGAGTCTAGCGCGATGCCGGCGTGGTGCGACGAAGAGCGGTACGCGTGGCACGCGAGCAAAGCCGCTTTCGTGGGAGACTACGACGAGGAGGCAGTCAAGGCTCGGCAGGAGAAACTCAAGCAAGAAGAGCAAGCCGCCGAAGACGTCTACGAGGTAGAGAAGATTGTCTGCCGCAAGGGTAGTCGGACGGACAAGGATGGTCAATTCAGAGTCCGGTGGAAGGGCTACCCGCCGGAGGATGATACGTGGGAGAGGGCATCGTCGCTGGCCGATGGTGCCAATGAGGTCAGTCGTTTGATCCGCCGGTGAACCCAAGCTTACAGCAACTAGGCGTTGCAAGACTGGCTAGCGTGGGAAGAGGCCGTCTGGGGCTCGATCGCCCGCATCACGCGCGAGATGCCATTCCAGAAACCGGTCGATGAGCCATCACCAAGCGATAGTGCAAAGCCCAACACTCGCACGCGAACAAAACAAGCGACAAAAGAAACACCGCAGAAAGAAAACGTCAAGCCGGTTGCTCAGACAAAATCGCGTCGCGCTTCCATCAAGGCAACACCGGCCTCGGTCGAAGAAGTCAAACCCGTGGTCAAAGGCAAACCCAGACCACGTCCATCTACGCTCAACACCGCGCGACGCGCCTCGAAGCGTCTCAAGCCGGAACCCTAGACCACGTTGGGCGCTCGTGCAGGCGTCAAGATGTACACAGAGCCGGCGGTCGGGCAGCCGTTCATCGGACATGTGAAGCTATACACATACATATCATATTCACAAGTGACAGCACTGCACCAGGGTCGACGCGGATAGGTGGACTGATTCTAGGTCTGCATATCTATGAAGCATTAGAGACACGATGTGGCTTTGTCACGAGCGTACTCACGAGCCTTGCACCACTTCAACGTCCCCTCAATCTGGGCGGTACAGCCGGATGTGGCGGTCGCCTGTGTAGAGCACGCAGAAGCCTTTTTGCCGGGCGCAACGTCTCGCTGATCCTTGGGATGCTGTTCTCTCCAAGCGTCGGGTCTTGGCTCCGAACAGATGACCGTATTTGACGGTGATTGCACCTAGCTCGTCGAGAAACTCACCGCGAGCCGTGATCCGTGCGCCGTCCGCAAGCGTCTTACCCGAGTGACCGGCTCGGAGCTCGGCCAAGACGTCCACAATCGGGCAAAGCGAGCAGTCGAGCATTGATCTTAGGTTGCACGAAGCTTCATGCTGCTGTTGGTCTGAGCCTAGATTGGCCGTTCCGAAGCAGAGGTGCAGCCCCATGACCGTCGAGCTGATCGTCATCTATCTCGGTCTGGGCATCCTGCTCGGCCGGCCTGCGCTCCACCCCAAGCCTTGCTTCTTGCGATCACGGATCGCAAGTCGCCACGGAGACTTTCCAAAGTGTTGGGAAGCGCTTGCGCTGCCCGAGATTGTCGCCGACGTCCGGCGAATGAAGCCAGCTGACGACCTCGTATACCGTACAGTCAGCAGGTATGAATTGCTTCTGAGAAAGAGACGGCATTCAAGGTCGCAGTGGTTCCGCTACTATTCGCTGTCGAGCTACACGAGGCATTCGGCCGACGCTTGGCTTGCGGCTTCACGATCCCGAAGCATGCTGCACTCGGAGGGTTTTGCGTCCCATCGCGATCATCGCATCATCGGAGTATTTCGGTGCTAACCGGTGAAACACTCCGATTCACCGGCGAACTCCCTTGCCGCCCTGCTGTTGGCAGCATCCACCATCATCGACAGCTATGGCGACCGTGACAGAGACTGCCAGCACCGTGCTTGTGGTACGTCGGCTCAGCCTGTGTCCTGCTTCCCGAGCTGACGACCCGCGGTACAGCCAGACAACCCATGGGATCAACTCGTACGCCCTGACGTGGTCCTCCTCATTTGCCACTGACACTTGCACAGAAACACGACCTTTACCAGAGAGCCAAAGCAGTCGACATCGCCGGGTACGCAGCTGCGTTGAGGCCTGAAGTTTCCGGATTGCCCGTCGTGCATTACCCTCCAGACTTTAACCACCATCTCGGCGGCAATCGGCATACCCACTTCCCGGTAGTCTTCGCCGATGGCGTCAAGTGGTTGGTACGCATCAGGCTCGAGAACGATGGCCCACTTGAAGACGAATTTGTACCCTTCTGGGAAAGCGAGATTGCGACCATGAAATTCCTCCATAGTGTCGGCTTGCCAGTACCCAATGCCTACGTCCCTAAACAGCGTTCAGGCGAGTACCCTGACCATGTCGTATGCCAGGCTAACTTGATGCAGACTCGCCGGAAAACATTGTCTTCTTCTTCGTGGACGCGCTGGACGGCACCGAGTGTCCACATCCGTTCACATTCGATGGCATGGACAACATGCCGCGCGCCAACATCGATCGGATCATCTTCCAGCTCGCTCAGTTCTACGTCAAGCTCTCGAACTTGAAATTCGATCGCATTGGCAGTATCATTCTGGGCCCAGAAGGGTCGTGCGACCTTGGTCCGACCTGGGGTGCTGGTTTCAATCGCCGCCGTCAAGGTCAGCTCGCCACTGGGCGGATCACGACGAGCGGCGAGCGTTATACAATCTGGTGTGACTGGACACTGTCCAAGCTCGTTGACCCCAACTGGAGAATCGACCACCCGCCGCATGCTTATGTGGTCTACCTCTGGCTCCGCGATGTGATCAAGGATCGCAAGGATGCTTGGGAAGACAATGGGCTCTACCTGCAGCACGGTGAGATGAAGGGCGACGAATTCCTCGTCGACGACGATGGAAACCTGACTGGGGTCCTCGACTGGGAGTGGTAAGCAGGTGCAAGACATGCCGTGCGGATTGCTGACCCGGACGATCAGGACTCACACCGTCTCGAAAGCCGAAGCGTTTGCCGCCCCTACCGCCCTCATTGACCGTCAACGGTTTTGGGACGGTGTCAACGATCTCAGTCGCAACGAGGTCGTCCTCGCCGAAGCGTACGAGGTACTCGGCCGCCCCGATCTAGCGCGCTGCGTCCGGCGCGGCAAGTTTTGGCAACGTCTCGAACAGTGCATGAGCGTGCGCAAGGGCCTCGATCTCGTCCCGCTCAAGGCGTTGCGCGAGGCGGCCTACGGCCAGACAGGCGACGAGACAACCATCGGCGCTTTCTGCGAATCGATTCGCGCCCCGTACGCCGACAACCCGGTCTTGCAGAGGCTCGAGGCCGAAGCCGGCATCATCCGCACCGGTCAGAAGAAGGCTAGGGGCACCAAAAAGCCCAAGTCAGCGCGCGAGAGGATCCTTGCGAAATTGCAGGCTCGCGAGGCCAACACGACATCGAGCGCGCTGATGCCCGAGCCGCGCGCGATGACGGCGTAGCGTGTACGAGTAGTGATGGGTGGTGAGAAGATCTTAAGGCTTAGACTATTGTGACGGACATTTGCGCCGACGATGTTGATATCTGTTCATACCTGATGATGCTGGTTATGTCCTCATGTAATACATGCGCTATGATTCGCCGAAGAGCTACGGCTCAGTCACTCTCGTCGCCAATCCTGCCCGCGTCCACCGCCCGCCGCGGCAGCAAAGGTAGCGGCAAAGCCATGCCCAGCTGCGCAAACGTCTCTCGCCGCTGCGCAAAGTCTCTCTGGCCCGAATCCAGCATCTCGACCTGCACCGGCAGATCCTCCTCGACCGTACCCTTCATCTTGCGAATGAGACCAATGACGCCTCGCAGCTCTTGAACGACTTGCCCACCGGCTACTTTGTCCGCTTGGTCGGTCGAACTTGCGGAAGAGTACAGATCGGTCCCTCGTTCGCGATCGAGTTTGGCCTTGGCGATCCGCTCATCGCGTGAGAGTTTGCCGAGTTCCGATCGCGGTCGTACGATAGGTCCCGAAACGCCTTCGAACACGGTATCAGCGCCAGGCAGGGGCAGCTCCTCGACTGCTTCAGAGTCAGGAAGAGCAGTCGCCGTGTCCGCAGGCGAGCTGTGTACAGTCGTGGCGGGCGAGAGGGGTAATCGCGGAGTCGTCGGTTGGATCGGGGGACTCTCGGACCAAGCCTTCATGAAGGCGGGAAGCTCGACGGGAGCCGAGTCTTGGTCGCCGCGATGCATACGGTCGAGCACTTCTTTGCCGCGATCCCATTCGCGCACGAGATCGCTGAGCGTACCTCGCAGAACCGTCCATTCGGCGATAGCCGTGTCGGCACCGCGGGCTGGGTCGCCAAGGCCTTCTGATACACGCTGCAACGAGGTAGCAGCCGCGTGGAGGACACTGTCGATCGCCTTGAGGTGCCCGAGCATGCTCTCGTCGTCGGACGTACGCGGCGCAAAGTCAAGAGTCGGAGTCGCACCGTGCAGCGCTGCCGGTCGCCAGTGACGCAAAGCGTCGGCCGGTCGAGCCGGCGCAACGTCCACGGCCGCTTGACCTCGCACAACCTCGACCTCGTGCCGCTCCTCGCTGCACCCGGTCCGCAGGGCTTCCAGCACGGCCCTGACTTCAAGCCAGTACCTTGCACCCTCCAGTTCGCTCAATCGATCCCGTCGTTGATCTGGCGGGTCCCGCCTCGCGAACCGTAGAGCCAAAAGACAGCACGCTACGCGTTGCCGTTTCAAGTGTGCGCCATAGAATGCCGCTTTGAGCGCCGGGAGCGTCAACGGGCTGTGCGAGTTGGAGCGCGCGTGCGGTCCTGGGCGACTGAGTGGGGATGAGGTGGATGGTTGGGAGGGGTAAAGAGGCGAGAGTTGGTGAGCCTTCGATCTAGCAGAATAGTGCGTCGTAGCGGGCCGACCGCCGAGCGAGCGACTGCGTTGCAGCTCGCTCCCAGCCTCGTCGGCAGGCACGTAGGCAAAGCTCGAGCGACGGGCGCGTTTCGGTTCCTCGTCCGGTGGGTTATAAGTCAACGACTGCAGACTCATCCGTTTGCCGACCTGCAGCGTCGTGGCCACGCGCATCGGGTGTGAGAGCTCGCCTTCGGAGAGCGCGATTGCAGACGGTAACAAGCCGGGTGTACGAGTACGAGGCAGCGCCGACACCGGTGCGCTCTTCGACACTGGCGATTCCCCGCGAAGCGCCTGCATTCGATCGGACGGCGGAGTTTGCGGGAGTGGTACCATCATCGCCTGCGCTTGAGCAAGCTTGACGCGCTGTGGCGAGAACAGAGGCTTCAACGGCGTTCTCGTAGGCGAAGTAAAGTCCTCATCTTCAGACCCTTCAGTGATCCGCTTGACGTGCCGCAAGGCCTGTGTATTGAATCCTCGCGGCGAGGAAGCGCAATCAGGCAACGCAGACGCGCTATAGCTCTTATCGAGCCGACCGTTCCAGCTCGAGCGCTTGGACAGCCGCGGCGTTCGTGGCGGGATGGTCGTGAATCGATCGTCTGCCATGGACGATTGCGAGAGGTGTTTTGTGCCTCGGCGGGTAAAGGCCTGATCAAGTGAGCCGGCGGAGCACATTGGCACGTCGTCGAGATCGGACGAGCGTGAGCGCTGGAGCGGCGGTGGGCGCTTGGGGCTGGGTACGCTCGAGCTGTGATTGGTCGTCTGGGCCAGCGAGAGCGGTTGGACGCCTCTTCGACGGCGTTTAGTCGCGCTGTTGGGTGCTCCGTGTAGACCGACGCCAGTGTGGGCGATCCCATACATGTCCGAATAGAGCGCGAGTTCTGTCGGCGAGCTGAGCGGCAGTAACGTCGAGTAGGCGGTCGCGAAATGGTCCGTGAGCGTCATGGTAAGTCGATGGAGGTGGAGTCGGAGTGGCTCAGTGTGGCCAAACGTTGGACGAGTAGGATCAGGCGAGACGTCACTGACAGTCGGTCAGTATACGTTGGGTTTGTACGGCAGGAGACTGACCGAGGAGGCGTGACTTGCTCTGCGTCCCGGAGGAAATCCAGCGCATCTGCCACTTTGCGATCGAGCGCCTCGGCTTCGGTGATCAAGCCCTGCAAGCTCTCGAGCGCCATCGTTTGAGGGTTTTGCAACGTTTCGGGGATCGCTAGGGGATCGATTGTCACAGCGTTTGCGAGACGGCGATGATATCGTATCCGTATAGCAGTGCTGATGATCAACGCAACGCAGATGATGCTGACGATGGGCACGGGGCCCACGCAGACACCGAGCGCAAGGACGAGGACGACGGCAGCGACGGCGATATCGGGCCGTTGGCGCCCAGCATGCCACGCCTGTCGAGCGTCTGCATGCAGCAGTGTCGGCAGCGGCGTCGGTACTAGCTCATCATCGACATCTATCGCCCTTTCCTTGCCCTTGCGGGACCATTCGCGCTCCGCAGGGACGCCACCGACACCGACCAAGCCAGGATCCAGCAAGGCCGAAGAACAGATCAAGTATTTGAACTTTTCCGGAAACTGAGGCGGCGGCGTCAAGAGCGGGATCGGGGTCGGCGGTGCGGATCCCAGTCCAAGTCGTCCAGTAGGCGACTGTGCTCATCGTCAGCATCACCATCAATTGATAAAGCAAGATAGGGGATGGACCTTGAGTTGGGAAACAATGTTCTGCGAGACGGCCTGCCAGATTTCCGAGCTGCGTTTCGAGTTGCGTTGTGGCGTTGATCTGGGTGGGGTGAGGGGAGGGTTCAGACACCACCCTCCTGGGATCGGCCGTGCGATCGACCCCTGGCGAGCGTGGCCCGAGCTCGAGGCAACGGGGATCTCGTCCATAAGATGGGCTCCTACACCCATATCGGTCATTTCTCCTTCGCCATGAACATTGCCATCCACAGCGTCGGGGCCCGCGTTGTCGAATTCTAGGAACAAAGGGATGGGATCAGCTGTTGCTTTCTGGAGGTGAAAGGACGGTAGACGGTTGCTCACGGCTTAGGTAGTCTTCCAGCGGGCCAGTGTTTGTGACTGTGGTCGTCATTGTCCTCTCGACATGCTGATCTACGAGGAAACACCGTCGAACAATGTCGACAAGGGGAGGAGGGCAACAGGGGCACCGAGGAAACGATAGGCGCGCGATAGGCGTGCGGGGGTTTGGTAGGCACGCAAGCTGGGATGGGCTATTTCATGTGATACAGCCGCTAGCATAGCACCACCTCGACGTCTTCTTGCCCTTGTATCTCATCTCCAATCACTGATCATGTCACTCTCCGCTCTCGAACAGCTCGCACGCTGGCGGACACTCGGCGCACGCAACTCGGAACAAGTGCTAGACCTCGCCGAACCGCTACTGAGCAACAACAGCTCGCTAGGGGATCAAGGTGTGTCCGGCCGTGCTCAACCAGTTCCAGTTCAAGGTTCATAAACTCGTACAGAGTGGGCCGTACGCGAACAGGTCGTGGTTGCTGCGCTTGATCTTGGACGGATACAGCTCGCCGAGGTGGGTCGTGATGGCGATGTTGCCAGGTGCGCGGGGTACTGATAGCACGCAGCAACAACTGGCCGTTTTGACATCTCGCTTTGTGGATTCGCCGCGGGTTGGGGTACTGTATGGCTTGAAGGTGGAGGCAAAGGGTGATGTCGAGGCGGCCAAGAAGATCTATCTGGCGCTGTTGAACGACGACGAGTGCAATGTGGTATGTCCATCTTCGCTATCCTCCCGCCACCCTCGGCACACCGGAACACACTACCTCCTTTATAAATCTTTGCTGCGTACATCCCTCACACCACACAGGCCGCTCATCAACGTCTCATCGCACTGGCACCAACCAAAATCTCCCAAATCTCCCAATTAACAACCTACCTCGACACGTTCCACTCCGACGCCGTCGCCTGGTCCCTCCTCGCCTCGCTCTACGCCGATCTCGGAAGCTGGTCACAGGCGCAAACGGCACTATATCAGCTCATGGCGCTCACACCATGGGATTCAGGTGTCGTGCTGAGAGCCGCAGAGGCGGGGTATACTATTGGGTGCGTGCGGTTCTGCTCCGAGGTTTGTAGCGCAGGCTGATGTGCAAAGGGACTACACGTTGGCGCTGAAATTCTTCCTGAGAGCGGTCGAGATGATGACGGATCCCAAGGCTGGACCGGGGGTCAGTGCGCGTCAGACACCAGGAGGGGAGAAGACGAGAGCATGGTGGGGTGTCAAACTGGTGCGTGCTGTGCTTCATCTCCGCTAGACCATGTAGCCAGCGAGGCCATGTGGTACACGGAACACAGCAGTCTGACTGGACGCAGACGACACGGAGATTACTCGAGACCGGTGTCAGTACCAACGCTAGAACACAGACGAGTCCGAGTGGGACAACAGCGCCTCCTGAAGCTCAGTTGAAGGCATTGGCAGAGCTCGCGACGGAGCGCTTGTTGGATGCGCATGCTGAGAGTGCTGTGTTGGCGACTGCGAGGCGGGTTCTGGCGGCTTAGGTGGGATGTATTGGCTTGTGCGTGTACACTTGCTTGCGTGCTCTGCTGTGATACTGTACCGCGAGGCCTCTCGTACTCGAGCAACGCATCCCGGCCATGCAGACGGATCGGGGAGCTGTGCGCGGCACTAGCGCCTCGCTAGCAGACAGTTACTAGCACCTCTAGCATTTCCGCCAACTCGCCATCCATCCATCCATCGTACTCTACCATCCATACTTGCAATTCCACTCATCCCGCCTCAGCATGCCGCATCCAGAATCTCGCTCCCGCTCCCGCTCTCCAACAAGATCCCAACCAGGCGCAGGGGGGTATCGGAACCGCCGCCCGTCCCCACCGAACCTCTCCTCCCGACCGCGCGATAACGGGTACGGAGCGAGGGGAGCGTACCAGCCTGGACCGAGCGTCAAGAAGGAGTATGGTCAACGTGAGAGGGAGAGGGAACGGGCGGGGGATCGGAAAAAGTTTGATGAGGATGCGGTGAGTCGTGCGTTGGTGGTCGGGTTGAGTGTTTGATTTGGTGTTTGTGGGATGTGGGTCTGCTAGGCCTGCTTATTCATGTCTGTGTGGTGGGACCGGGCTGGCTGGAGTGTATGCACTCCGCCTTTGCTGGGCTCGGCAGCTATGACGGGCTTCGCATGTTTTTGGTTGGTGGAAGCAGCTACCTCGAAGGAGTGTCGCTCGCTCGCTTTGCGGCTTGCTCATGGCAGCTAGACGGTCCTGAAGTACATGCAGCGAGTAGAAGCTGCACCTGGACTGGTAGTTGCTAGCTATTGCATGTTGAAGTCGGCCGAGCGAGCGATTGCATTCACCAAACAGCTGCTCGGTACCAAGTCTTAGCTTGGCCACACCCCCTTGCCTATACACATCGCACCGACTTCGCCGCCAAGCTCCACAGGTCAAGCTGACCCCGTACAGGACCCAGATCGCCCACCATCCGTCGAGCCGGAGAAACCCAACTTTTCAAACTCTGGCCTGCTCGCCAAAGACGCCAACACCGTCAAGGGCGTCGTGTTGAAATACAACGAACCACCAGAGGCGCGCAAGCCGACCAAGAATTGGCGGCTGTACGTGTTCAAAGGTAAAGAGCAGGTTGGTGAGTGCTGGGCTGCTGCGAAAGACGGGACGGTGTTGATCAGGGTAGATCTGGTACATATCTACAAACAGTCTGCGTTTCTCGTCGGTCGGGACACGGTCGTGAGTGTGTTCAGTACGGTTGGGGAGTCGCGGCTGAGTCGCGCAGGTGACCGACATCCCGATCGCACACCCTTCGTGCTCAAAGCAGCATGCAGTGTTCCAGTTCCGACAAGTGAGCGAGAAAAACGAGTATGGTGATGTCAAGTCGACGGTCAAGTGAGTGTCGTGGTCCGCCTCACAAGCACAGGCTGAATCACTAGACCCTTCATCATCGACCTCGACTCGACCAACGGGACCCATGTCAACGGCGACGAGATCCCAAAGTCACGATACTATGAACTGCGAGTCAACGACGGTCAGTCCTGTGCCCTTGTCTCCAGCGCACAGCTCACGTCCCCAGTCATCAAGTTTGGCACGTCATCGCGAGAGTACGTGCTGATCCACGAGGAGGCATAGACAGTAGCCGTATGCAGTCCATCCACGCATGCTCGTGATACAACACTGCCCGCAGCCTCGCCAAGCCATGCCTGAAGTCTGCAATCGCCAACACGGCGCTAAGCGTACGAGCCGGCCTTTTTCCGCTCCGCGATCGCGACGGGGACATACCACTGAGAATCGTCAGTTGTGGCGCGGAGACGCAACGCAGACTCACGACTTGGGCAATGACGGAAAACGGAATGTTGACGAGCAGCATGAGGGTCGCAACGAGGCAGTAGAGCTCGAGATCGGTGTTTTGCTGTACACCGGCTTGATCGGCGTTCAGCCCGACCCAGCTCTGCGACCCGGTGGCGGCGACAATGAACAGCTTGAGACCGGCGTTGACCTAAGCGCGTCAGCTGATGCAGTGACTAGAATCGTTGGATGAGACTTGCAATGATGTCTACGAGGCGTCAGCTTTGTGCGCTGCCACTTCTACATACTCACGGTCGTTAGGCGCAGTCTCCTCTTCCGAGTAAAGGCCTCGAAGGCGGAGCATCTCTGCCAAAAGTCAGCAGCCGACCAGACTGGACCGAAAACACTGACTCAGAGTACGGCGCACGACCCCGCCCCTCCAGCTACGATCCGACGTCAGCGCTCATGCGCGATCATCCGCATACACACCTCATTTCTGACAGAATGGAGAAAAAGGTCCAGAGGATCATGGCAGCCTCGAAGAACGCTGCGAATCTGAGATAGCGGTCAGCTGTGTAAGCTACAGCGGACGCTACGCACGTCACGCCGCCGAGGTGCTTGGGGAACGGTGTCTGGTCAGCGTAGCCGCAGTACGGACTTCCACCGTAAAAGTAAATGTTGTCCGTTTGGTGGCGGAACCCTGGCTTCTTTGAGCTCTGCGCCTCAAGCAAGGAAGCAACACCTACCATAGCGAGCGTTGTACTTTAGCAAACCACTGATGAGCAGCATGAACCAGACGACGAGGATCAGAAACTGAGACGTCAATGCAAGATTCACAGCCAGTCGCACGACTTGCCATGATCCCGATCGAGATCCAGATCCAGACCTTGCAAACGAAGAGCCAGATGCGCTTCGGCGAGTCATCATCGGGCTGTCCGGCCATTGTGCGCTAGTGAGTCTTAGGATGGGCTGTTACCTGGTGTGGTTTAAGGGAGATGTGTGGTTCAAAGATGTGAGTAGAGCGTGGTGATCGAGTGAGCAGTTAGCGTAGGTGGTGTAGGAGTGGGGAGGGGGGGGTGGGCTAAGTTGGGACCTCGTCGTAACCGCATCGTCAGCCTATAAGCATTCGTCCCAGCTCGCGTTTCATCCATCCTTTGCGCGACAGTTTGAACCATCCTTTGAAAAGAAAACGGCATCACTCGTGCATCGCGTCGTCTCCTTCGCCCGGTTGATCATCCTCGTCGCCTTCATCCTCGTCATCACCGTCGTCGTCTACCCCGGGGATCCAGAGGCTGTAGACATCGAGCTGGGTCCCGTCGGGCGACATGACGCATGCTGAGCGGCGCTTTTTGCGACCGTTGAGTGCGAGTGCGAGGTGCGAGGTGATGGTCGGCGCTGCAGGGTATATGGATATTGCTTGACACCGGGCGATGACGAGCGGCTGTAGCTACGACCTTGGTCAGCCGAGTTCATCGAGTTTACGGGAATGATACGCACCGCTATGCTCGACACTTGTTCGTCATCCACGTACTGCAAAGTCGTGTACTCCACCGTCGCCAAGTAATGCTCGCCCGCTGCTCTCATCAGATGTATGATCTGTGCTCCCTTGCAGAGACTCACTCGACGCTGCTATCACAAGTACCAGCTCGACGGCATCGAAAAAGTCGACCGCCAAGACCTTCAGTGGCTCCATGTCGACTGCTAGCTCGACTACCGCACGCTTGCGGAGTTGGCTTTGCGGGTCTCGATGCAAGATGTACAAAGCTGCGCGTCACTTTTCTTCCGGTGCAAAACCCATGAACTTACCAAGGGTGCTGCTGGATGTGCCCGGCGCCGGCGCTATCGCGGCAGTCCACATCGACTGCTCCGTCAGCAGGCGCCTAGTTTCAATGTCCGACGACTCACTCCATCCTCCGGGAAATACTCGGCCTGACCCGGACTTGAGCCCTTGCTCGCGCCAGAAAGCTTGGCTAGTTGTGACCCCGTGCCGACCTCGACCAAAGTTTGACACCGTTTGACGATATCCGGCACGAGGTCCAGCATGCCCGGCCAAACGCAGTTCTCCAGCTCGCGCGACCCAACAGCATCCTTGACATCGTCGTCGCCACCAACGTAAGAGTGCTGCAAGCCTTGCAACGCCTTGTCCAGTACGCCATCAAGTTTCTCCCCCGCTTGGACATACGGCGACGTTACGTCCGCCGGGCATAGCTGATCCGGATCGAGCGGTCCACGGAAAGGCTCGGCGTCAAACGAGGGGAAATACCGTACCGAGCGAGACGAGCCAAAGCGCGCTTCGAGCGTTAAGCCGTGTTCGAGGTATTCCCATGCGTAAAGAGCGTTAAAGGTCGCGTTGACCGGTTGGTCTCGATCCGTGTTGTGGACGCGTTCGACCTCTGAGTATGTCAGCCGCCGATGTCGACGGCGCCAACGACGACATAAGAAACGCACCGTATGACAGCCAAGCGAAGTACTCTGTCGCTATCTCGGTCTTGTGAGCCGCATCGCGATCGAGGTGGTTTGCCAGTATCGCCAGTCTTCTCACAACCTTGATGCAATCCTCGATCGCGTCCAGGTCCAGCCCAAGCGCAGCATATGCTTCACTGCGCCCGGTCAGCTGTGAAACGACACAGGCAGATTGCAGACTTACTCTCCCGACCACCCGGCCAGCTCGTCGAGCACGACCAGGATCCGCTCGAGGCCCGGGATCGTACTTTGCGTCATGAGTTTGTGGATCTTTTCGAGCGAGGTGAGGACCGTCGTCTTCCATTTAGTGAGGGTCTGTGTGGCGTCAGCCTACGGTGTTTTCTGGTGTGGAAGGCGATATGTGGCGGGAGAGGACCCGAAGAGGAGCAGGGGAGGACGAGGCGCGTGACTAACCCGGCCCGTCAGACGATGTGAGAAAAAGTCGGTGACGGTCGTATTACTCCTTCCCGTCATCAGCAGAGCGCACATCCCTGCCCTCCCAGCGCCTTTCGGATCTGCTCCGTATCAGCATCCTCGGAACCGTCATTAGCCAATCTCCACGCACCACCCGCCGCAGCCTCGCACTCGTCCAGTTCCTCTGCCCACAGCTCGCCTTGCTTCATGACATCCCTCCAGGCACCTTGCGCCCCCTCGACGCCCTTGACGACGATATCCAAGATCCCTTTGAGCCTGTCCGCGTTCCGGGCCAGGCGCATGACGTGTAGATTATTCCCGCCAGGATAGGTGCCTGTCAACAAGTCCTGGTCTAGCGACGGGATGGAGAGGACGTCTGGGGTCGTATAGAGTAGAGAGGGAAAGGTGAACAGGGAGCGGTGGGGGACGTCGAGTGCTTTCTTGGCTTTGAGCGCTAGTGCGGGTTGGAATTGATACATCATGTTGAGGCTGGGTTATGAATGATCTCAGCGGTTGGCGTTGCATGGCAATAATGGATGGGACGTACTGTGGAGGAAGAGTCGGTTCGACTTTCTCAATCGTGGGAAGAGCATCTAGGATCAACCCGGCTGAACCTTTCTACCGTTACGGCTTCAGCAAACTGGTGTCTGTTTACGCCGAGATGGGACCCACCTCCAGTTGCGGCCATGGATCTCGAGATTTGATCCATCGCATGGGAATCCATGAGCCCTGAAGCGGTACCTCGGGCGATTTGAGCGAGAGCAACGCGATGGGCGTGCCGTCGTGCACGGACAGGTGGGTCAGAGTATACGGCTGTGCTGAGGATGATGACGCGCCGAATGAAGGGTAGGACAAAAGTGATAGCTGCAGACCTGTCGCATGCCCCATCAGCACCCTTCAGTGAGCCGAGCTTGACCCATCCAACCGACCATCCCAGCTCCAGTCTAGACCAACAATCTGCCCGCCCAGATCCCGCTCCCAGACTTTGACACACTCCTCTCCCGATGTCCTCCAGAGCTCTACAGTGCTGTCGTTGTCACCCATTGCGATGTCTGCGTCCGTCGGAAGGTACAGTAGCGCGACGAGGTCCATCTGCGGGTTGCTTGCGTTCGGATGGAGGTGGTACGGCCGCGCCAAGTGCAGAGTTGTTGGCTCATCGAGCGATTCCAAGTCTTGCAGCGGCATCGTGAGCTGCTTTGACCTTGTACAGTGCTGTGTGTAGATGACTGATAGCTGCCAAGTGACAAGTACAACAACGAGCAGCAGGGTGACTCTACTTCATGTGCTTGACACGCAGTTTAACGAGCTTCGTCCCAGCGACCAAATCGAGTCTTTCCAGCTTGGAAACATGACAAAAATCACAATCGTGCGGAGTCAACGTCAGTGACCACGGAGAGCGGGTCGCTCTCACCAACATCCATGTCGAACGTGCTGATTTTGAACAGGGTGCGCTGCGAGTGCCACTTTGCCACTGACGATGTTGGATTACTGATCAGAATGCTAATGGATTAGAAAACGGATCCTAATCGGTGGCCACAGCTGACGATTCAGCAACGACCATTATATTGCTCTAGCTCAGTAACAGGATCAGTCGCGCCGCACTGAAATCGGCACTCGTCAGATCAGCTGAGCGATGCGCAAAGGCAAGGAACGGGCGACGGCGCCGGAAGAGGATGTCAAGGAGGAGTTGATCAAGCCGGAGCTAGCAGATGGTGCCTCGTAGCTGGCAACCAATACGACCAGTGATATGCTGACTATTAGTGAACGCAGACGAGGATCAGGTACCGGCCCACGAAGGTGACCATGTAGGCGAGGCGAGTGAACCAGGCGCGAACGAGCAGGACGTCCCGCGTGGTGAAGAGGATCAAGAGGATGAGGAGGACGAGCGTAGCGATGGGGGAGAAGACGACGGGCGGTGGGATTGCGAGTGGGGAACGTGTGCCACGAGGTGTCTGCCTGAAGATCTAGGGGCGCATGTCAAAGACGGTGAGCATGGCCATCTCTGCATTGGTCAAAGAGGCTTACGCAAATGACACGACAGTTCACATCCCTCGGACCCTTCGCTACCCGCAATAGTATCTGTGTCCGTGGCGCTCCTGCAGTCGAGGACAAGCAGGACTCTTGTGTGCCAACAGCTCCTCTTTCAAACGACATCTGCGCCTCCATACAGGTGAGCGAAAGACTGGTGCGAAAGTGTGAGGGCCTCGTCTAGAGAGGACGATGGCCCGGGAGAGCTGAGGCTAGATCGGCGAGGATCGGCCTCCGAAGGGCGGGACTCTTGGTCGCGCAGCGGAAAGCGAGGTTCCGCACCACGAGGAACCGTGAGGATCGACGAGCGAGAATAGAGATAGAGCACTATAATATTCGAGCGATGTAGATACAACTGAGAGACGCAATCTCAACAGCGCGGCGGCAGGGACCGCCGCAGCACAGACAGTACTGGTTGTCAGAGAGAGAGAGAAGATTGTACATAGGCGAAAGCTGTACAATCGATCTAGACACTCGCCGCTGACCCCCTCTGGCTTCTAGACACCTAAACACCGCAAAGGCCGAAGCCTAACCCTTACACCCCCCCAGGCGAAGGCGCGTTCTGCATGCTGAGAAGCTTGCGCCAATCTTCGAAAGCTATCGGGCCGAGGACCTTGGTGAGTCCGTCGGCTTTCTGAAGCTTCGAGCGTACGTGCTGGATCGAGAGATGTTTGTTCTCGTCCAGCTGTTGCCGGACGTAGTTGACCTTGGTTGCGAAGTGACGAGAGCGGTGACTGTGTCCCTCGCCCAGGGACAACGCTACCGCGGCTTGATTGTCCTCGTAGATTGTGCACCGCGGGTCGGCACCAACGAGCTTGAGCAGGCCCTGCAGGTGCACCATGTCGCGCGTGCCGTAGAACAGAGCCACGCATTCGGCCTCGGTTGTCGAAGTGGCTACGCCATGGCGAAGCTTGGCTTTCCATGCGACAGTGCCGCTGCCGACCTCGATGACATGCGCGGACATGGATTGAGTCTTGCGCTGATCGTTGCCGTAGTCTGCGTCTGCGTACAGAGCACATGCTCCCTCCCCGGTGTAGGAGAGGCCAAGCTCTTGTGTGCCTTTCAGGTAGCCCAGAATGTTGCCGACTGCGGCCAAGTGGTGCTTCTGCGGAGCTTGCTGGAAGGTGCAGAGATGCGCATGCGCAAACGCGATGTCCGGCCTGGTGCACATTGCCAGGTAGCCAATCTCGCCAAGCATAGACCTGTATGTCGATATGTGCGCGTCGTCGAGCAGCGCGGTCTTCGTCAACGACACATTCGACATGATGGGAGTCCGCAGAGAGTTGGCGTCGTGATATCCTCTGTTACGAAGCACGCGATTGATGTATGTTGATTGGCTGATCGTGATCGAATTCGGCTGGACGAAGACGTCCATGCCGAGGAAAAGCTTTGGCACGCCCATGTCTTTGATCTTGAACGCGTCCCCCAATCGCTCGATGACGCCACGCGCGATATCATCCGACTTGGCCGACACTACGCCGTCGTCGACGTAGATGACCAACATTGCGTCGTGGCGATACCAGAAACACGTGTCGCCATCCCACGCTTGGAAAGACTGTTTGCGCAGGGCATCACAGAGTGTCGCGTGCCACAACCGCGGTGACTGCTTGAGTCCGTACAGTGCTTTGTTGAGTTTATACACGAATCCAGCCGGCAGTTCATGTCCGCGCGGTGGACGCACGTACACATCACGGTCGATATTGCCGTAGAGGAACGCGGAGCTTACGTCCAGTTGGCGCATCGCCCAGCCCTTTTGCACCGTGATCGCGAAGAGCACCCGAACGAACGGCAACCCGACGACCGGTGCGTACGTTTTACCGTATTCGCCCATGCGTTGGAAGTTGCCCATCACGACGAGGCGGGCTTTCAACGTGCCGTCGTCCTTCTTGCGCAAGACGAATTTCGTGGGGAGCGAGCGAGTATTGTTCTGCGGGACCACAGTCCACGTGTTGTTGTCTTCGATCGACTTCAGTTCGGCAGCAATTGCGTCGGACCAGTCCTCGTCGCCTTGTGCGGCAAGCATGGCCGTCGCGTTGCCTGGTACGTCTTCCCAGACATCGACATCCTCGTAGCGATAAAACATGGCGCGAGTGCCGCCTTCGTGCAGTACCTTGTAGGCCTTCGCATCAGGCTTGTACCCGATAAGAATGCCGCGCGCCGCGCGTGGTTCGAGCGTTGTTGGATTGTTTTGCAACGCGAAGACCTTGGAGCCGAACACGCGCAAGTGAGAGATGTCTGGCTTGAGCGGTTCGACGCGCTTTCCGTCAACGATCTTGGAGAAGAACAGCTGGTAGGGCGTCGTGTTGCGCGGCAGGGCCTTGTGAGGAGTCTTGTTCTTGACAAGCACAAACACCTGAGCCGCCTCGCTCCAGTACTCTTTCCCAAGACCGGCACCGTTGAGCATCGCCACGATACCCTCTTTGACAGTCCGATTGGTGCGTTCAGCGCGTCCGTTGCTTTCAGGATTATAGGGCGCCGTACGCTGCCACTTGATGTGATGCTCGAGTAGCCAGTTCTCGAAGTGACGACTGACAAATTCGCCTCCCCCGTCTGTGCGAATCGTGCCGAATTTGTAGCCGGTGCCGCCCTCCCACATCCGGGCGAGATGTTGGAAAGCGGGGAACGCGTCAGCCTTCGATTGAATGGGGATGATCGTCATCCAGCGCGAGTAGTCGTCGACGGCGATCAGCCAGTATTCCCAGCGGCCGATCACTGCGGGCGGGAAAGGGCCGGCGAGGTCAAGATGAACCAGTTCGAGCTGCGTCGACGCTCTTGCAGTCGAACGTTCATGCGCGGCGCGCGTCTGCTTGGCCAACTGGCACGCCTCGCATTTGTGGAGTGTCGCACACAGATCTGCAGCATGCTCGGTGTATACTTCTGCAGTTTCGACCATCTTCGTATGCGAGAGATGACCCAAGCGCTTGTGCCACAAGTCAGCGTCGAGTACCACGGCATGAGACGCATGCAGCAGCACTGAGTCGGCCTTGTTATCCTGTCACGCCTATGGCTGTGCCACGTGCGGGATGCGAGGAGACCGCCTCGCCAAGTGCCACTGGTGCTATCGCACCACTGTCTGTGCGCTGCGGC
>BCIJ01000021.1:106675-121626 GCA_001599935.1 Holtermannia corniformis | reverse complement strand
CTGTCACGCCTATGGCTGTGCCACGTGCGGGATGCGAGGAGACCGCCTCGCCAAGTGCCACTGGTGCTATCGCACCACTGTCTGTGCGCTGCGGCGGTGCGGCCGCGCCTGCGCGCGCCCTTTTGTTTCTCTCGTCTCCTGTTGTATCTCCATCGCTCGAATATTATAGTGTTCATCCTATTCTCTCTCGTCGATCCTCCAGAGCCCTCGAGTGCGGAACTTAGCTTTCCGCATCGCGCGATCTAGAGTCCCGCCTTCTCGAGGCCGATCGCTGCGTCGATCTTGCCTCTCCTTTCGGGCTATCGCCTTCTCTCGGCGAGGCCCTCACATATCCGGATGCGGGTACGCTTGCAATTGCCACGCGTCGTGCTCGTTCATGCAGGCGTCGAAGAGCGGCATGCCACGCGCGGTGAAACGCATGAGCGTGCCCACCGTCATGTGGTCTATGCCTCGTTTGGCGAGGATCGTGGAGCTAACGAGGTTTGTGCCGAACTTTGGCGCCAATAAGCAATCGGCGATAGTGAAGACTCTGTCGTCGATGTACAGCCGAACGGTGCCCTTACCGATGGCGTTGATAACACCGTTGTCGGCGAGGTGGATCGCCTGGTTGCACGGGGAGAGGTCCGCGAACCACTCTTGGTGATTAAAGATGTGCCGGTTTGCGCCCGAATCAATGATCACTTTGCCGGGCAAGGAGCGCTCAGCGGTTGTCGCGATCATGCCGAAGACCGGCACTTCATCGTTGACGGCGGCGAAGCGCGCAATCGGTTTTCCGGTCGTGTTGGCACCGGTTGCCGGAGTCGGAGGGCCACGTGGACCCCCCCATTCGCCAGCCTGATTGTTGCCGTTCTGAACCCAGGGGGGCGCAGGACCCCAGGCCTGCTGTTGCTGTGCCCACGGCGGCGACTGCATCCAAGGAGGTTGTGTGCTCTGTTGCCATGGAGCAGGCGCATAACCGGGACGTGGCGGACCGCTTCGACAAAACTTCTGCACGTGACCGACCTTGCCGCAAGTCCAGCACACGGGACGCTGCGCCGATGCCGGCTGCTGGTTGCGATCGGAGGGCGGCTGACGCACAGTCGGAGAGGGCGCGTTTGTTTGCAGAGCGTATGACTGCGGAGCAAACGAGCTTTGTTCGGACTCCCACTTTGACACCTGCGCGAGAACGAATTCGCACGTGAACAGGATGCCCATGGTGAGCGCTTGCCCCTCCAGCACATGCGCCTCATGGACGAATCGGTGCGGAAGAGCGTTGCACAGCCTCAGCCCGGCTTGTTGGGTTGACTGAGGACGCGTCGTACGAGCCAGTTTTGCAACCAGCGGTTCGAAACGCTTCTTGTAGAAGACGGCGATTGTCTCATCGTCGCGCATCTTGATAGTAGCCAGTTGATTTTCCAGCATCAGGCTCGTGCCAGGATCCTGCGGGACATCATACCGGGCTTTGATGTTCGCCAACAGCAGGAATGTGTCGTCGATATCGGGAATGACCATCGCGACCGACTCGGAGAGACTCATGTTGACGATGGACGACGCACGATCGTTTCTGCGCACCCACAGCGCGTGCTCAAACGCATTCTCGTCCGGTTCGATGGCAGTCGGATAGACGTTGTGCATGCGGAGGAGCGCACGGATGCTCTTGAACCAGGCTGGGTAATTGTCCGCACCCGAGAGCTTGATCGTGGACTCGACAGTGAGATGCATCGGAGGGAGTTCGATGACTTGCGCCATGATGGGTTGAGCGCTCGCTGGTCGACGGTGACGGATGAGGTGGATGTCGTCGATCAGCGGGAGCAACGGCTGCGATGATGCTCGAGTGTGTACTATGATGAAACCGGTGTGGTTAAGCGCGGTTCGTACAAGTTAAAGAGACGTCCCTGATGGACTTGCCTGACGCTAGGCCACACTCAGTAGGCGCTGAGGTGACCACCAGAGATCACGAGGGCCTTTTTCCTGCCTCCTCTGGATTTCCCTCCCACTCACGACAAACGGAAACTGAGCGAACTCAAGTCCCCGCTGAACGTGTAGAATATCTGGCAGAGAAATCTGATCGTTCTTGAATCGTTCTCACTCTCTTAGAAGCGTTTGATGGTGCGCGCACGGACCCGTTGGCCGCCTGATCACTGTCAATCGTCGCGCTCGTTGCCGTGTGTCCCTTGCGCACTCGCGGTGTTACACCCTCTTGCTCGTGCTTCTGTCTGACCGAGAGATAAAGGGCTCACAACCTGTCAGAGAGAGAGAGAAGATTGTACATAGGCGAAAGCTGTACAATCGATCTAGACACTCGCCGCTGACCCCCTCTGGCTTCTAGACACCTAAACACCGCAAAGGCCGAAGCCTAACCCTTACACTGGTGCGATAGCACCAGTGGCACTCTGAGCGTCGCGAGGCGAACTACTCAGCACATGACACCGCCGTAGGCGTGACAGCGGCTTGCGCGGTACATAATACCAGTTGCCGATCCAGCCACCGTCTCCGCATTATGTATTAGCAGTCTAAGACGTAGGGTATAGGTGTCGATTGCGTTTGCAGCGACCGCATGGTCAACATCTGTGGAAGCACCGTTAAAAATATGATCCACGGTGGGAGCACTGGGATTGGGCTGTTAAGGCGCTTGGCCTCTCGTGCAGAATCGACAAAAGATACACTTGAGCGGGAGCGAAGCCCAATGGTCGGAACGCGCCAAGCTTCTTGCAGTTTGCAACGACCATGTCGAATCTGCTGACATTGAACGGCGGGTGCTGCCATTTTGCCACTAACGCTGGGCTAATGACAAAACTACTAATGGATTACGAAATGCT
The DNA here is from genome assembly GCA_001599935.1 of Holtermannia corniformis. Lineage (NCBI taxonomy): Eukaryota > Fungi > Basidiomycota > Tremellomycetes > Holtermanniales > Holtermannia > Holtermannia corniformis. The sequence continues at coordinate 118,828 of BCIJ01000021.1, read as the reverse complement.
TGTAATCGGTAGCAACAGCACGGACGAGCTGATCCAAGCTCTCGACTGCATAGAATAGCTGCGCGACGCCGGCCCGTCGTACGCGCTCACAATTACTAAAGTAATCTCTACGTTGGACAGGACACGGGATGGAGAAGGGCAAGGGCCGTGCGGTGGAGTGGGCGGAGGAGGATGCCCAAGAGGACAGACGTGATGAGTTGGAGGGTCACCCGGGACCTGGGGGTGCGTGCCATCTCAGCAGTCGTCACCAGAGGTCATGCTGACAATATGCAGGTGGTATAGACGAGCGAACCGGGCAAGACGCAGGCGTTGAGATGGCGCAGACTGTCGGGGAGTTGGACGGTGCCAAAGTCGGAGACGGTGACGAGTGGAAAGCTGTTGAACCCTGCGAATGGGACGATTGCCGTGACGAAGTAGAGGAGGGCAAGATGGGTGACCACTTCAGACATGGTGACAACCAGTCTGGTCCCAGTGTGCCGACGAATGCTCACCAATTTGACAGTTCACGGGCTAGCAAGGTTGCGGGACAAGGCGCGCTACAAGTGCAAATGGCGCAGCTGTGCCAAAACTGCGGCCAGGCATGAGTACTCTAGTGGTTCTTCATTCAAGAAGCATCTCATCACACACAACGACGAGTTCAGCCACCGGTGCAATGGTGTGTTCAGTTCTGGGTGCATGTGGCATGCTTTGGCTGACCATGTCGGTAGAGTGTCACCGAGGCTACCACCACTACTATGAAGCAGAAGGTTGTGTGCACCATCGAGTCCGGCGACGCGGCTATATGCGACCCGTGCAACCCGTGCAACCCGAGGCGAGAAGAAGAAGCGCGAGCCCAGTCGTTGGCGGCCGGCGGGGTCCCTCGCTCCCTAGGTCACCTTTGTCGACGCCGTCAACTCGTCATGAAGCCCCGTCCTCCACGCGCGGTGTCGGCTCAAGCACCTTGATAGAATCAACCTCGGTCGAAGATGAGGAGGCAGCCGCACTGCTCCTGACGATTCAAACCTATCGATCGGCAGCCGGGCCAACTCGCTCGATGCTTCCCATGCCTCGCCCTGCCCTTTCTACCCACACTACCGCACGACGTACAGACCCCCCCTCCACCCGCTCCACGCCACCCCCTCGCCTCACGCTCCACGGCCAGCCGTCACATCATGAAACCGTGCCGCCGGCAAACCAACACCAAATGTTTGAACTCGGTCAAATGGCTGCAGCTCGGGGACCCCCGGCTCACCATCCGGACGATGAGAAGAGCGATGAGCTGGAATTCAAGCCCGACGCAAACGGTCAGAACTGGGTCAGTCGTGCGCGTATCCGAACGTCGAACGCAAGAGCGGAGCCACCGCAGCAACAGCAACCGCATCAGCAATCGCAGCAGCAGCAGCAGCGACAGCAGCGCTAGCTGACTTGGGAAGGCCGGCCTGGGCCTTTGCAGGCCGACGGCTCGAGGCAGGCCGGAGGGTCTCCAAGAGGCGGCCAACAGTAAGCCAATGACATAGGTGTTCCGAGTGTGGAGAGCCAAGAGCATTGTTGAATAGCATATGTGTATGTGATTGTCTGTCTACACTATCTTGCTCTGGTCGCGTGATGTCCTCCGGGGCCGGGTAATGAGCGACCGGGACGCGTGTATTGGAATGTCCCCATCTTGATCCCATCACTTTGAGCAACCACCATCCTCGTTATGGACTACTGGACCTCGCCAGAGTATGACGCCACGATCGCCGCGCTTCCAGAGGCCGAGCGTACTTGGCACCGACGATCCGAACACTTTGCAGTCGCAATGATGTGGTACTACTGGTACGGCTGCCATGTCGAGGTCGACGACGCTCAGCTAGACACTATCATCGCAAACCTGCCGCCTGACTTCCGAGCGACTCGCAGACACGTCGAAGCTGTCAAGAACCATGGCTGGGACTGGGCCGTTGCTTTGGCGGCCGACCAGTTGACCGACCTCGTGTTGACTGCGGACTCTACCTCGACCAAAGAGCCAACTACCGGTACGTCTCACAGCCACGGCGCAACGCTCACTGACGCTGTCCAAGACAACCAGACGCTGTCCCAGAAGCAGGATGAAAAGTGTGCTTGAGGTCGTTCCCAGCGAGGAGGCATTCTAGGTCATGGCAGCGCACGAGATGTCACTCTATATATCTACGTAGCATTGACTCGTCGCATCGCATCCAACGCATCGGACCGGCCGGCAACGCGATAGCTATACATACATGACAGCTACACTCGCTTCAATTCAGTTGCGGCATGTCCACCGACGCCCGGTTCCCCGTCGCATCCGCCTCTGGCCACAGAGTCGTTGTTGTCTGTACATCAGCATTCTTACGCAGTCAAGTCAGCCACATACCTTGCGGGTAGTGTAGAATTCGAGCCCAGTCTTGCCGTAGAATGGGACATCGCCCATGAAAGAGCCCTTGTTGCCCGACCAGTTGAACATTGGCAGCGGTACCTGCGCGGTCTCAGTCTGAGATCACCTATCGGGGTCTCGAGAGACATACTGGAATCGCGACGTTGACGCCGATCTGGCCAGGCTCGGCGTGCGTCTCGAATTTACGAGCAGTCGCGCCAGAGTTGGTCTGTGGGCGTCAGCTGGTGTCTTCATTGGCAGCCAGAGACTCACGAAGATGGAAGCACCGTTTCCGCTGCGAATCATGAGCCAGGTTCCGTGTACTGAGGATCCCACTCACTACTTGTTGGCATTGATAATGTCGAGCGCATCATCAAGCGTGTCGGCCTCGACGATGCACAGCGCCGGGCCAAAGATCTCCTCTCTGCGCGATACAATTAGCGCCATCCATCACGCAAGCATAGGTCCACTCACTTGTACGCCTTCATGTCCGTCGTGACGTGGAGCACGGTCGGTCCAACAAAGTTGCCATTCTCGTAGCCGTCTACCTTGTAGCCGCGACCATCGAGCAGGATCTTGCCACCTTCTTGCTCGACAGAGGTGATGAGCGATTCGATGCGTTCCTTGGCCTGTGGAGAGATGACGGGACCGCTGTGGAGCGTCAGCAACGAACGACCAGCATGAAGGGCACGAACAGATCAGTACCGTCCTCAAAGCCGCCAGACACGCGCAGCGCTTGAGCGCGTTCAATCAGCTCGGGAATCCACTCGCGCGAGGTGCCGACGAAGACGGCTAATCACGTCAACGTCTCATAGAGGTTTTATCAGCGACGAACCGACAGACAAAGCCATGCAGCGCTGGCCAGCAGCGCCGAATGCAGCCCCAGCGAGAGCATTCAGAGTCAAGTTCTTGTTAGCTGTCTACGTCAGCCAACACTCAGCGACACCCAGCGCAACGTACCGTCGTTCATTATCACCGCGTGGTTTTTGGCGCCAAGGTTGGCTTGGACACGCTTGCCGTTCATGGTACCGCTGTAGCACATCAGCACTGCACAATTGTCGAGAGATGACTTGACGTACCGCTCGAAGATGTGCTTGCCCGCTCGATCACCGCCGACGAATGAGATGGCCTTGATGGCGGGTGCGTCGCAGATGCGGTTGACGGTGCCGACAGAGCCGTGTACACTGTAGATGTTAGCTACTGATGATGTGATTCCATACACTAGATCGGAGAAGAGAGTTGCGCCAGCGACGACGATGATAGATCGCTTCCGCTTTTGGGCAGCGACTGTCAGCCGCACAAATAAACGTCTCAGATGCTTCGCGATCTGCTGCGCAATATGGCTGCGTGGCAGTGCCACCATCACGCAACTACACGCGCAAGCAATGATATCGTCAAATACCGAGTGGTTGCAGTGCAGTCTCGATCATTGTCAGCCGACAGAGTATTCTGCGACGGTGTCCAGGTGACGCAGGAAGCGCAATGTCGGCTTTGGTGCTGTTGAACGGCAGCATGTTTCAGCATGCAGACACCAGAGGCAACGAAGCAGTCTTATCGAGTTGTGCGGGTCCGCGGAATTGACCACGGTGGCGAGAGTCGCGTAGCAGTCCTTCTAAGCCAAACCAGGCCGTGGCGACTGACACCAAGCTTCGAGCTTGGAGCTCGAGAGTCTCCACGATCCGTGCAGAAAGCTGGAGCGTGACCTCGTTCGTCGAAACAGCGTCAGGATTCTTCCAGGACAGGCAGGGTAGCCTGAATGTCAGAACCCTGCGAGCTGATAGCTGACGGCGGTGCGCGCTCGGTAGGATGTTTCGTTGCTTTCTGTTGCCAAAAACCAAGTCTCGAGCTTGTGAGAACAGCGACTCACACATTGACGACACCTGGGGGCATCCCGGCTCGCTCGCACAGTTCGGCGATCAGCATTGAAGCGCCTGGTGTGCGTTCGGACGGCTTGATGATGAGGGTGTTGCCTGGAAGGTGTCAGCCATCGCGCACTTTGCAGAAGGGAACACAGCAAGCGTGGCAGGTTGAACGAGGAAGACAGCGACGAGGAGAGACATACCCGTCACCGTCGCCAGCGCAGCCGACCACAATGGGATCCTATACTCCATCAGCACCCATCCCGTCCCATCCCTTCCATCCAACCGTTCCTCCCACTCACATGGCCGGAAAGTTAAACGGCGAGATACTAGCGACCACGCCCAACGGCAACCTCCTACTCTCCGTATCCATGTCTTTCGAAACCTCGAGCTTGTCACCCATGAGGGTACTGGTGATGGCCGTTGCGGATTCGACGACTTGAAGACCGCGGAGGACGTCGCCTTTGGCGTCTGCGAGCGTTTTGCCTTGCTCGAGCGTGATGGCGGCGGCGATGTCGGGGATGTGGGCGCGGATGAGGTGTTGAAGTCTGCGAGGTGGTTAGCTGGTTGAGATGGGTGTTAGGAGTGTAGAGTGCGACAAGATCAAGGAGAAGTGATGGATGGTACAGTGGAGGAGAGCGGTGCTGGTACGGTGCCATAAGCCATCACCCAAGGTCACTCACTCAAACATGATCCGCTGACGCGACAGCAATGAAGTCTGCGACCACGTCTTGAACGCATCGCTCGCGGCCGCAATCGCAGCATCGAACTCCTGAGCCGTCGTCTCTGGCGTGTAGTTGACGACTGTTTGGGTCGACTATCCCCCGATCAGCACCAGCACCTGCCCATCTCGCGGCACGATGACGCACCGGATCCAAGACGGGCAGCCAATCCTTGGCTTTGCTCTCCACGAACGCTCCGCCAATGTAGTTTTTCGTGTTGCCGCCGAGGAAGTCTGCACCCTTCCACCCGTTTGTGAGCTGCTCCGCTAGCTGGCTGGCTTTGGGCGCGAGCTGGGACGAGGACCGTGCGGCGGCCGAGGCTGAAGAGTATGCGCGGCGGGTCAGTAGCCTGAGTGACATTGCGGCTGTTTGAGTGTACAAGAAGGAGATGGAGCAAAGGTATAAAGAAGAACAGACGGCGGCGAGGATGCTATGGTTGATGGCGCGTGACACGGCGGAGACGCTCGGATCCCAACCGAGCAGCCTCTGCAAGCACTGTTGGACGATCGTACATGACAATACTGGCATCACTGGGACGCTACAGTCTACCATATGGCGGTCAACACCTTGTCCAGTGTCCGATACGCGACGAAAGGGCAGTAACAGCGAACAAACAGTCGTTACAGCCAGCACCGACCTCGGCAAAGTCGACCACGCTTTAGGCACGCAAGCGTCATTATAGGCGCACCAGTAGGCCTGCCATGTTTCATGTGATCGCCGTCATCTTAACGTTCAGCTTGTCTTGCTTTCTTGTTCTTGCTTTCCGACAACGTTCAGCTCGACACCAAGCTCATCCAAGTCGCGGAGACGAGCAGATCATCATGTCGGCGTATCGCAGCACCCAAACCGCCGACCTGAACGCCTGGGACGCGTTCGACCAGCCAGAAGATGAAGACCTCGACCGCTCAGAGGTCCGTCTACCCGTAGCTTCCAGTCCATCCCATCCTGACTCTCACCTCATCGCAGTACCAATTCGCGTCCCGGGACCACATCCTCTTCTGCATCGATGCGTCTCGATCCATGCAGACGCCCGGGAAAGACGGCAAGCGGTCGCCGTTCCATCAAGCGTTCGACGCCGTGCTCAAGATATCAAGATCCAAGGTCATCTCGGGCCCGATGGACAGTGTCGGCGTCGTGTTTTGGAACATCGATGTGTGTTGGACCGTGATGGGTGCGACGAGACCAATGGGCTGACGCAAGACGTAGCCGGACAAGGAACCGCTCGTGCACGAGTCGAATTCGATCGAGAACAAGCCGGGAATGTATCTGTATCAGCCGATCCGACAGATCAATGCCGAAGAGATAAAGCGGACGCTGGATCTGCTGAATAGTGAGTGGTAAGATTCGGATTATCTGGGAGGCACTACTGGCTGCGACGAACGGCGCTGGACGGGCTCACGACTGGGTGCTGTCTTTTGCGCCTGTCTCTCTACTCGAAACTTGCCTACAGTATCGTGATGCAACCGTGTCTAGAGTTGTGTAGCGGGGGATGTGCTAGTCCAATGTGGAGCTGCCGGTGCTTGGCTGGCCGTCGCCTGTGCACCGGCAAGCTGCCACCAAGCTCTAGCACTCTTCTCTATCGCTACCTACACAGACTATTCTCTTTCCTTGACTCACCTACGAAACACACTGACTCTTCCCAGCGGCCGACCAACAAGCCCAAGACGACCCCTCGACCGAACCCGAAATCTTCACCGACATGTTCCCACCCATCGCCGATGGCCAAGACGTCGATATTGGCGACGTGCTCGCGACTTGTAGCCTGCTATTCAGGGATGCGTGCGTTGCTATCCCCGCCGCAGGACGCTGAACCGCACAGAGGATCCAAGATCGCGGGCAACAAGCGCGTCTTCCTCGTCACAGACTGGGATCAGCCGACCCATAGTCTCTTGAACCGGAACCCAGCAAAGACCATCTTCAACGTAGGCAACCACTCCAACCAGATTCGAGATGCTATGGCTAACATACGGCAGGATCTGTCCATGTACGGGATCTCGGTCGATACGTATTTCATCAATCGGCCGGGCGAGCGCTTTGATGCCAACGTATACTGGAACGTGCGTGTGCTCGTGCCTCGGCTCGATGCTGCTTGACTTGTTGTGATGGACAATTGCTTTGAACGAGTCGTGGAGGCGAAGAATCCACGAATCGATTCACTCGACACTACCACGACAAGCATCTCAACTCTGAGCCACAAGGCCGCGTCTTTGCACAAATCACGCCAAGGAGCTGACACCCAGCGCAGGATATCCTCAACCGGCCAGAAGACGACCCAGCCGACACCCAAGCCGATCTCGAAGCCGACGGCTTGGCAGATTTGACATTAGTCATGAGCGAGCTCGTGGTCCGTCAGGCGCCCAAGCGGATCCTGTTCAGTATCCCGCTCAAGCTTGGGGCGATCGAGATCGGCGTCAACGGGTGAGACTTTGGAGCGTCGACGACCGCGCTGACGTTGACAGCTACGCAATGGTCTCGGAGCAGAAAAAGGGGACGTACAAGTATTACAAGATGCGCGGGCAGCAGATTGAAGAGGTCGTGCCCAAGACGGACTACAATGTGGCGGTGAGTCTGTGTGCTGCGGTAATGTCTCTGGGTCGCGTATCGCGCCCAATGTTGAGACCGTGTCAGCTTTGCACGATCATCAGCTGACACCTGCGCAGGAAACCGGCGAAGCGCTCAAGGAAAAGGACACGGCGCGCATGTTCTACTTTGGCAGTGAGAAGATTGACAACGCGCTCGAGCCAAACTGGTGGCATTCAGCCGAGCACGCCCAGGTCGTCGAAGAGCATGAGCGCGTACGAGCCGAGCGCGACGAAGATGAAGAGATGGAGGAGCCAGAGGTTGAAGAGACGGTTGAGGAGAAACCGAAGAAGCCGAAGAAATTTGTCGCGCGCACGGCGGTCAGTCTAGCTCATATTGCAATCAGCCACGATCGACTGACGTGCACAGCTTCAAATGACGGCCGAGGAGGAGAAGCAGCTCAAGACGATGGGCATGACGCCGCGTTAGTACGCTGAACAGTGGTAGCCGTGGGGCTCATGCTCCGCAGAAATCAAGATTCTTGGCTTTCGAGATCCCGCCACGCTCAAAGTAGATCACAACGTCAAGCACTCGTACTTTATCTACCCGGATGAGAATGTATGTACATGGTGTGGTCGGGACAGGCGAGAGCTGACATGTCCTAGGCCTACACGGGCAGCACGCGAACGTTTGCCGCCCTGCTCAAGGCCTGCGTCTCGCAAAACCGCCACGGCCTCGTATTGACCATGTTCCGCAAGAACTCGCAACCCGAGTTCTGCGCCATGATCCCATCGGTCCGTCGTTGACTCTGCGTGCGAGAGCTGACCCTGCTCAGAAAGAGACGTTGGACGAGGACTCGGGCGGCCAGGACCAACCGCCGGGCTTCCACCTCGTTCCTCTGCCGTTCCTCGACGACGTCCGTGGCGTGCCAAAAGCCATCAGCTCACATCTGACTTGTATGTCCGTTCTCGCGCGTAGAGCTTTGCTGACGCCAACAGGCACCGACGAACAGCGCGATGCAATGGCTGCCATCATGAAAAAGCTTCGGATCCGAGCTGGCAAGTTTCAGTCAGAGTACTACCCGAATCCTTGTGCGTGAGGTTGGCGACGCATCCCATGAGATCGCTCACCACCCAGCGCTGGCATATCACTATGCGCAGCTGCAGTCACTCGCTTTCGACGAAGAGTTTGAGCCTGATCAGATCGAGGACAAGGCCCTGCCAAAGTACGAGGGCATCCACAAGGTAGGCTCACAGCCTGTACGCTAGCAATACTGACTGTCGCAGGCTGCTGGTGCTCAGATGCGCAAATGGAACGAGACGATTCTGGAAGACGAGCGTGCGGTTGGGCAGATCGTCAAGGAGAAACCTGTCAAGCGTCCGGTTAAAGTGCGTGCCCGTACAGCGTGCAGTCGGCATACTGACAATTTCAGGAAGTGGACGAAGACTCGATCATGGACTTGTGGCGTGACGAGAACGTCAAGAAGGTCGGTCAACCGCACAACCGCACTTCACCGGGCGGCGCTCACGTCGATCCAGATCACCGTCGCAGACCTGCGCGCTTACGCTAGCAAACACGGTGAGCAGGCTTCCGGTGCGATCATTCTTTTCCGGTCATTGACGATCGAAGGCATCTCGCTTAGTGGACGGACAAAAAAGGCCGATATCCTCGAAGTCGTCGGTCCGCATCTCGACAAAGCCGCAAAGGAGGCTGGCCCGGGCATACCCGGGGACGAAGACGACAACGAGGACGCAGGACCAGCAAAAGGCGGCAGGAAGAAGAAGAAGCGGATCGAAAGCGAAGAGGATGACTAAGGTGTCAATGTAGGAATGTGTCGTAGTATGATATATGAGATGATGAAATTGATGCCCTCACGGTGAGAGAGCCAAGGTGTGCTGGACCTTCTGATATTCGACTCACGGGAAGGCTTCCAAGTCTAATTAGACCGCAAGCACCGATACCGAAATCTCATTCGTGGCGAATGAACTCCTCTCATCTTGTCGAACTTATAAGCGCAGTCTGGTGCGAGCAACCTCTTCGTATGCGCGAATTCACCTTGATATCCGACGATGGTGTCCCCGTCAAATACCTCTTGCTAACAGAAACAATCAACGGGGAGTCATGCACGCAAATCTACAGAGTTACCGAGAAACAAACAACGAATACAATGGCCTCCCGCAAAGGCTGGCTTTTGCTTCTTAGCGAGCACCCTGCGTGGTTCGACAGCGAAGACGAAGCGCTTGACTATTTGAACAAAGAACACCCACCCAACAAGCTCGCCAAGCCGGTCACCTCGAACGGCGATGGAGCGCTCCCCACTTGACGTAACGTACACGGTCCTCTCAAGATGGAGCAGCCGACTTGTGCGCGCTGCCAAAGTCTGCATGCATCCATGATTGACACACTTCTCTGTTGCGCCCGATTTTCGCAAACAGCCTTCTTTTGTTCGTAGTTGTGTCTTCCCAGCCAGCCACGGGCTGGGCGTGATACATGCCTTCGCACTGCTACTGTCCTGCAATCAGCTTGCAGAGTGAACATACACCATGTACGACCTTACGACCACCAGCTCAGATGGCAGCATCAAGCGCTTCCTGCTGACCGAGACGACCAATGTCAATAACAGGCGCATCACCGAGATATGGACGCTTACAGCTTCCCGCGGGCGGTCGCCTACCGACCAAGCTTCTCGTCATGGGTGGCTCGAGCTTGTCCGCATTCATCATGGGCATTTTGCAAACCAAGCGCAGGCCGATTTTTACATTCGCCATATGTGTATGGATGAGGAGCCAAAGAGTCCGCCCACGCTAACATTCGAAGGTGACTTGATGTTCAAGATAGATGGGATTTTCAGACACCTGGAAAGTGTAGCGGATCACGGTGTGGATACGTGAAACCGTTGCAGGGAGATGCAAAGGACGGTCTGTAGCCTTGAACGTGCTCCCTTGACATACATGATCCGGTATCGCTCGGCTGTAAAGCTGTGCCGAACTTGCAGAGCGACTGCGATTGCGCATCGGCAAATCATTTAGCTGACGTTGAGATGCTGCCGCAACACTGTACGTATATTGTGAAAGCCGAGCCGAGCAGACTTGTACAGGGAACTACCGTGTGGAAACGCGGCTCAAGTAGAAAAGAAACAATTCTTGTTGCGGCTACATCTTGACGCATAAACGCCAGTCAGTAATCCAATAGTTCGTTCAGCAGGCCGTTGTGACAATATGAAGACTTTCACCATCGGTTCGGACCGCTACTTCGTTCTTGAAGCGTGTGAGAGAGGCTATATCTACTCCAGTTTCACTCGACTCACGACCGAAGACGAAGCCTCCGATAGGGCGTTCGACACCCCATATGGTCTACTCGAACCAATCTGTGACGGATTGGACGGCTGGTTTACAACTGAGGAAGACGCAAAGGCTGCCATGGAGAAGCGTTTGAAGATGTCAAGCGCATCGGCCTCCCACAGAGACCATGCGCAGTCCTCGCCACTGCAGACGACTGAACCGAAGTCCAAGTGAGGTCAACTGTGTGGTGCTTGATATGCGTCGTGTGATGCATTCTTAACTCCGTCTGGGCAGCTTCTCGGGCGTCACATTCAATCAGCCGCATCCCTATGCCACCCCGCGGTATGTCACGCCAATAACCGAGAAGGTCAAGGGGAAATCGTACGGCACTTCCCCTCTCACAACCTGCTCCTGCGCTTTCATCGCCCGCTGTCTCGCATTGCGCAGGCGTCGCTTTCGCTACACAACGGTACGGCGGCCCGATCTCCTTCGTCTCAGGGTTGCAAGGGTGCCATACGCCAACCGAATGTAGCACAGAATCAAAAAATTCACGGCGGATATCCACGATTTGGCGTTACGTAACAAAAACGGCGGTATATCCACTGGGATCCTGGTTACAGCACCAAGTGAGGATACAAGGATCTGCACGTGAGTGACAAGGATCGTTTAGCGGATCAGAAACGTTCGAGGGCGGATATCCGCAGATTTTTGACAAACGCGGATACRAGGATCAGCGCGGATACGGCGGATATCCTCGCRGATTGGGGGKTAAGGCGCGGATACGCCGAAACGCCGGAGCCATCTGAAACGGCGGCTCGAGCGTTTTTACTGTCTTACAGAACATCCACTTGCTCGCAGTAGCTTCGAATCCCTCTCAGACACCTACACCAAATCACCCGGCGGCAAGATGGCACACCTCAAGGCTTTGTTGGACGAATGCACGTTGCTTGAAAAGGGTCTCGAGCCAGCCGGTGCGTCTGGATGATTGGACGATCTGCATCAGAGCTGACCCTGATGCAGAGCTGCTCGAGGCCACCGGTGGCGCTGGCGCCGAGCAGTTTCACGGCGATTCAAGCGAGAATGACCAGGACAACATCAAAAACGTCCAATCACTCATCCTGGTACTTCGCGAGTACTACAAGGCACAGAACAAGGCGCTACCTGGTGTAGCCAGCGGCTCGAACACTCTCGCTGCCTCTCAGCCGCCGCCCGCCAGTCCAAAACTCAAGAAGTTGGGAGATCGTATGCGCGGATCATCATCTAGTTCGAACGCTGACAGCTGATAGTGCACCGTGAGCGTCACTGTCACGCCTACGGCGGTGTCACGTGGCGAGTAGCCGCTGCGCGGCGCTCAGAGTGCCACTGGTGCTTTCGCACCACTGTCTGTGCGCTGCGGCTGCGCCGCCGCGCCCCTCGTCTTC
>BCIJ01000021.1:9483-97645 GCA_001599935.1 Holtermannia corniformis | reverse complement strand
GATATCCGCGATATCCGCGCGATCCTTTTGAGCGCGGAAGGGATATCCGCACTTTGCGGACGGCTTGGATGCGGATACGGATACGGATGTCTGTGCAGAGCGAGGATATCCACGCTGCGGATCAAAGTCCGCGAAAGGATATCCGCCGTGAATTTTTTGCACAGAATGAATAGAAGCGCAAAACAATGGAGCATCTGCACCGTCAAAAGAGAACCTCGATACGTCATAATAGCAAAGCTTTTGGGATCCGTAACATGGTCCCAGACCTCTGACCGATTACGGATCCGTATCGCGTCCATATGATACGGATCTGTGTCTGGTTTACATGAGCAGAAATTCGTATGACGGAAGCTCAGGATTGCTCCATTATGAACCGCGAGATGATCCGTGTCGGATTCCGTTGTTCGAGGCTTCAAAAGGCGGAGTATGCTATACCTGAGTTTGCAAGACAGCTTTCAAAGGAATTCAAGTCAGCTAGTGAGGCTCCGGACTTACATATATCAAGCCACCATTGATCTCGTCCTTTTGTGCACTACACCGAAATGAAGACGTTTACTATCAACTCGGACGAGTACGTTGTCATTGAGTGCCTTGGCCTTGACGGTGTCGCTACCTTCTCCATTATCACTCGAAAGACAACCGAAGCCAATGCCACCGCTGAGGCAATCCGGTACCCGTCACACGGTCTTCTCCAGCCAGTCTCTCCCGATGTCCCAAGGTGGTTTGAAAGCGACGAAGCCGCAAAGGCATATGTGACGGACCTTTTGAAGTGCGGCTCGGGTGCATCGGCCTCTGACAAGGACGATACTCAGTCCTCTGCATCGCAGACGTCTGGTCCAGACTCCAAGTAAGGCAAACTGCCTTCTGCTAGATATTTGCGTCATGCGATGCACTCTGAAATTGTCCGAGCATTCTCAGGCTTCACGAACTACTTTCCTGCGTCTTCATCGCCTGACGTGTCGCGTTGCACAGGCAATGCCGTCTGTCGCTACATGACGGACCGGCGGTCCGATCTCCTTTGTGTAAGGTTGTGGGGAGCGGCCGTACGCCGACCATATACAGGAAGACACAGGAAGACATTAATGGAGACGCAGGACAAAGGAGCCTTTACACCGTCAAAAGAGGATCTTGGTACGGCATACATTGGGAGATATATAACAGCAAACGACGTCCGCAATATTGGGTCGATCACTTGTCTATCATGAGAATTCTTACTATCGGGTCTGATCAATACTTAATTCAACAGGTTTATGACGGCTTCCCGAGCTCCAACATCTGGCGGATCACAAGCGAGGAGAAATCATCATCGACGACACAAAAGCTTGGCGACATGTTTGTGGAACCGGTGCACTCTGCGTTCTCGATGTGGTTCACCAGTGATGAGCAAGCTGAGATTGTTGTGAAGAGTATCATCGAGAGCAGCCGGCAAACAACACAGAGTGAAAACAAGAGCGACGTCGTCCCGACGCCAAGCGCGGAGAACGACTCGAATGCATAAGACTGTTCCGGTAGATAGGAAGCAGGATATACCTCTCACAAGCGAGCGAGATATGCAATGTCTGAGAACCCGCTTAGCCTCGGTACATCACCACGAAAGATTACGTCCATTTGCGTGGGAGTGAGGTCCGACTCGACTGCGCCCAATCAAGCGCGGCATCGGTGCGTTACCAACCTGCGATGAGGACTGTTGTCAGCAACTGCGAAAGGATGGATTCGCCACCCATTGACGTGGATAGAAGATCCTTTCGTGATAGGCTGGAGCCATGTACTTCTCATCCGACTTTGACACTGCTACGTTGGGTAAATCGACGCTCTGCCAGCACACGACACCTTTTTGTGCGAGTGATCTTGTCATCAATGTGTGAATCGTGACAGACGCACAGCTAGTTTGATGTCTGCGATGCGCGCTTTGACTTGCGCAAGGCTCAAAAGAGGCAACAGATGACACCTGTGTCCTTCAGCCAGCAGGCCGCGCCACGAGCCTTCCACGAGAAGGCATCGTTGGTGGCCATAAAGCCTTGACTCGCGTTAGCCAACCAAGCGCACTTATGCATCGCTATGAGCTACACGACGAAATTTGATAAGAATTCGTTCAACCTGCAGACCATGACTATGGTACGAGAGGACGGCCAGAATGTCAAGTTTGTGATGAGACCGATGGGACCACTGACTGCAATCTACCGCGCGGTTACGTCTGACATCCATACAGACGACGTCGTGTTTAATAAAAACGTGGACGAAGAGCAGGTTCAGTTCGTAGGGTCTATTGAGACTGAAATGGTCGACGAGACGAGCCTCAAAAAGAAATGTGCGGAGCTTTGCGACAAGAACTCGACATGGTGGTGTGCGCGGTCGATGGTCGACCTTGATGACGACTAGCGGTAATTTATTGGCTTGACACCAAGACGCGCTACACAGTATAGCTTACCGTTCATAGTTTCCTCTCAGCACACGGATATTGACGTCAGCCTGTGCAGTTTCCGAATGATGCTGCGCTTGGGCACGGTCTGACTGGCCCGTACCCTGCTGATGCCTGAAGGGTAGCCACAATAAGGGGAAGATCTTCATGTATTCGCTTCGCTGCGATATTACAGTACGCTGTCCCAAGCGAAGGTCACCAAACAGTTCCAAAGGAGGGTAGCTAACCGCGACAAACTCGCTTCGACGAGGTTGTGATGGAACGCGGTTGAAGGAGGATTGAACAAAGATCTATTCGTTGAGTCCGAGGATCGTTCACCCTGACAGTGGTGCGAGTCTCGCGACTGTGCGGATCGATCGATTAGATGGGTTGGTTGAACGGGCGACTGTCGAGCGGTAGGTATCCAAGCTGGTGGCGCACGACCGGAATGTGTAAGGGCGTGTAAGACGTGCTGTACACACACTGCGGTACATCCAGTCTAGCCATCTAGTTTCTTGCCCTCTGCCCTCGCTGCATCCCTCAGCATGCCCCTGCCAAGACAGACGAGATGGGGTACGGCGCCCTTGTCGCCCATCTCAATCGGCCAACTGAACGTGTCCCACTCGTCGGGATCTACAGCCGTCCCGTCGCCTGGCTCCATCTCGCCCGTGACGGCCTTGTTGAACGTGATGGGGAAACTCGATCGGAGGCGCTTGAGCGGTAGGTGGGTGCGCGAGGTCATGAGCAGACGGTGGGCGCGCTGGATCGAGGTCGATGTCGAGGTTAGGGTTGAGAGCAGGTCGGTTGGTGTTTGGGTCGTGGTGGAAGACGACGAGGTGGTTTGGGGTGAGTGATCGGATGTGGCGGGGGATGGGGTGGTGGTGGGTTTGAGAGAGGTGCTGGCGCTCGGTGAGGTTGTGATGAGGGTGCTGGCGCGTGAGTGGAGGCTACCGAGTTGGTCGAGTGCTAAGTGGTACACTACGATCGCGTCGATAAAGTAGCTGCAAGTTGTCAGTGCCGTATCATCAGTAGTCGCCGAACGAGACATACCATAAACCAAGCATGCCACCAGCCAAAGCCTGCCGTTTCCCATCTCGACTCTCACACTCGCGCTCCCACCGCCCTCGAACGTATTTCCGCAGGCTCTCTGATCCCACCCAGTTACTGACCACAACGCGACCGGCAGCCTTGTCGTCGCACCAGTATGCGTACAGGTAGAGCAGGATGGCATCCGTGTGTTCGAGTAGAGCCAGTACGGCGTCTGGTGGCGAGCTGGCAGACGGTCGGCAGTGTGCATCACCGGAGCGTTTGAGAGCGTGCGCACGCTGTCGGAACCTGTGTTTGTCAGCGTGATTCAGTTCTAGATGATGGCACTGACTGCTCGGCTGCGGTGCGCCATTCCTCCCGTCGCCAACTGGACCTATCCACCACCGCCGGCGATTTGGACCTCTTCGAAGCCGGTTTGAGCTCGTGCCGCAGTCCACTCTCCGCACGTTCCATCTTGCCCTCTGCCGACGCTCTCAGCGTCGGGGTCAGAGGCGGGGTCAAGCCGTGTTCTTTCCTTGCATCGGTGCTTGAGCCCGAGCCCGAGCCCGACGAGGACGAGGATCGCTTGCGTTTGCCATGTGATCGTTTAGCGGCTGGTGAAAAGACTGGAGGGAGCGTCTTGGGCGGTGCGTGCGGTGTGGGGAGTTGGAGGAGCTGAGCGGTGTTAGCTGGGACGGTCGTGAGGAGGGTAGGTAGGAACGGACCTCGAGAAGACGTTTGGCCTCTTGGACCTCTTTCTGCCGTCTGGATGCGAGTCAGCTACGATCATGGCCGAGTGAGACGGCAGTGTGCTCAGACTGACCTCGGGTCGATTGCTGGAGTCGATCGGCTCGTGCGCGGCTGATACGCCGCCGATGAGGTCGAGAGCGAGTGCGAGCGGGAGAGCGTGCTCGCCATTGTGTATGGCGTACGTCAACTCTAGTGAGGTGGATGAGTAGAGCTAGAGACGAGTGACCGTCGGTGGGTGAGGCCTTGCTTGCTACGGTCCGACCAGATGACCGGCGGTGGCAACGGCGGCGGTCGTCGGCAATGGCGTTGGCGATGGTCTGGCCGTGTTGATACGTTGGGATCAAGACGGCTGGCCACTCAGTGGACCGAGTGGACGGTACAGTCGGTGGGCTTGAGGATGTCGATACGGATGGCGATGCGGAATGAGATTGAGCAGAGTGCCTTGGTGCCGGCGGTGCACCAGTCAACGCTTGGCACTCGACGGATCTTCGGATCGGTGTGTACTACCGTAGCTGAGCGTTGGGCAGCAGCACTCGTATTGTACACGGCTCGGATCTCTAGTACGCTCGCAGTGGAGCTCGCAAAGACGGCGCAAGCGAGCCAGAGCACCAACCACCTCGGAGATCGTTCCGATCGTCAACCGACACGAGAAGCAGGCGGTGAAGGTGTAGACAGTCTACGCAGAGTCTACTCTACCAGTGGACAAAAGAACCGAGCAGTGTTGGAGATGGGCGTCGCCTCCTTTCTTGGCGGAAACACGCCGGTTGGTGGGGGGTAGGATCGGAGATGGTGGTCGAGTTGTCACAGATGCATGCATGATCGGTCCGGGTGCTGGCATCAGAACGCAGGCGCGAGAAGCAGGCTACATGGCGGCAACTAGGAGAAGCCGTCGCCAGAGTTGGATGAGATCCGGGACGCTTGGGGAAGCCAGCACGTCCAGAGGGATCCGCACGGACCACCCGGACAGTGAAAGATGGTGTTAGCGGAGCCTTCGCCGTAAGAGCATCTCCACCATGTCCGTGTCCATTCCTCCCACTTGCAACAATGTCGCTCCCTTCCCCTCCGTTGAGCATTGATGAAAACATCGCGGACACCGACTCGGTAATGTGGCCGGCGGGGTTCTATATCGATTTCTGGCGCGATCAGAGCGAGCCAACTCGGATCATCGAGCACGATGGGTTGAGCATCAAAACGTTGCGCAACCCTATGCGCTCATGGATCTCAAGCGAAATCAACCCGATATTGGTCCGAACAGACTTTGAGAGGATCTGGACTTGGATTGACAAGGACCGCGCGGAGGACCCTGACGGTTGCTTGGTGCTCTGCGGTCACCCGGGGACGGGTGAGTCGCTCTACTTGTCGTGGAAGCCGCTCAGTAGTCTCAGGTAAATCAATGTGCTTGAGCTTTTTGATTGCACCGCTGCTTGCTCGCCACATTCCTACGGGACGACGGATACGCATATCCGGACGGAACGGTCGCATTGCTCCACCTCGATTACAGTACGTCGACAAGGCCCGACTTCACAAACGCAAGGGGCTCGCTCTACACTGTTCTAGCGGCAGGAGCCTACCCTGAGCACCTCCCCGATTGCATTTCGGCCGGGACGCCGTGGGTGTATACACTCGATCTCTGGTCGACAGAAGAGATCCGGTACCTCGAGTGAGTCCTTGATTCTGTTGGATCTTTGTTGACCCAGCTTCCAGAGCGCTCCGCTGCCACCTTGGCAACCGAGTCCCTGAACGCAAGAGAAACTGGCGGGGACACGACCCCGATTCCGACTCATACTCACCCATCGAGATCTTCAACACACTCGGCCCTTGCGTGCGTACTGCCGCAAGGATTTGTCATAGAAAGACGGGCGACATCGACACCGATACGAGGACGTTCCTTCGCCCCCTGCGCGACCGTGTCGCAACGGCCTCCCCACTTCTTTGGACGCATCTAGGCCACGGCCATACGCTACAGGGCGTCCCTGAACACAGCCAATATATCTTATTCAGCCTGTTCTTCGTCCAACCCGTCGGGGTTCAGCCACAGCAATGTCCGGTTACCAAGCTCATCATCCCCACACGCTACTTGGCCGACTGCTTTCTACGGTGGACGGTCACTGGCTTATCTGACGAGAAACGTCGGTTCTTAAAGTTGTTTGTACCGGGCGCGCCAGACATCGTGTCAACCCTCGAGCAAGCCATTACGCTTCGTTAGCAAGCCGCATCGCGGCGCTGGTCGAATTGTAAACATATGCATACCTTACACCCCGACGCATCCAAATCTCGACTGGAGGCGTTCACAGACCTCGAGAATTGGCCACTGCAATTTCCAGCAGGAAACGTCCATCCACAAAAGAACATGTCTGAAGAAAACACTTGCTGGCACGAGCGCATGTGGCGGCTGTACTGGGGCAATGTCCAGCCTATGAAGACGATTGTGCATGACGGTCTTCCCATCGACACGCTCGCCGATCCCAATATCCACTGGAGTCAAAAGGAAGTCAATCCACTCTTCATCCGACCTCAATACCACGCGATATGGCAGCATCTCGAAGTCGACTTGTCGGGAAGCAGCAAGCCGAGCCAGTTGGTGATCTACGGGCATCCCGGCATTGGTATGGTCTTTCGATCGGCTTGAACAAGAGCTGACTAGCTTAGGGAAAACGACATGTCTGCTCTTTTTGATGGCTCGAGCATTGTCAAGGCGTAACCCGGTCTTACTGATATGGCGCCGGTCCGAGCACACACTGTTTACCGAGAAGGGAGCGTGCGCCGTCAAGGGAGGGCCGTATCCTTCGGGCACGGTAGTGTTGGTCGACTGCAACGAGGGTGTTGAGGAAGTACCCGACGACCTCTTGCCGGGGGGATCGACCCCTCCACTGCACACGGTGGTAGCGGTGTCGACGCAAACGAAGCGTATCCAGTCCTATGTGAAGCACTGGCAACCGTTCCTCGTTACGATGGAGCTCTGGACCAAGGCAGAGCTTCAGAAGCTCATGTAAGTGCTGCTGGCTTCGAAAAGGCACTGGCTTATGCGAACGTGCAGTCGACTGCGTGGCTGGATGGGAACAGACGCACAACCAATCCCGCTCATCAGGCGCAGCGCGTCAGGACCATTCTACTCGCCAGAAGAAATCTTTGACCTTTTCGGCCCTTGCGTGCGTACGGCGTTAACTGTAAGGTACCCCAAGACGGGAAACGTAGAGTTTGACTTCCGCGACCTACATCGCGAAATCCGAGCTGCCGTCGGCAACATCAAACCCCATCTGCTGGTCGACTGGATTCTGCACGGCACGACTTCGGAAAAGGAGAGGAATGGGTTCAGTAAGATTTTTTTCTTTCGCCCCCTCGATCTGGAGCCAGCCATCATCGACACACCCTCCGGAGAACATGTCATAGGCACGCCGTACCTCACCGAGCTGTTCTTCACGATCGCTGCGGGACGAACCTTGGCCGAGCAAACAGAATTCACAGCAATGTTTGCAGGCATGCCCGCAGTGGCCATTGCACTGTACGAGGCCATGGTGCTTCGCTACCTCAGCAACTCCACCCGAGATAAGATTGTAAGTTCTGGTGTGGCCGTCTCGCCCTGGGAGCAGCAAGCTGACTCGACAGATGGCATGTCTTGACAAGATCGAGTCGGTGCACGGCAGCGCTCAGTCAGCAGCCGAGATAGACAGCGGGCAGATGGCTGCCACAGTAACTGCAGCGACCGACGCCGCCGCGCCTCCTGCCGCTTCCACCTCAACGCGCTACGGTACGGGACTGGCCACTCCAAGCTCGAGCAAAGCAAACGCCGCAAGCAGAAAGAGGGTGCTATCATCAGAGGACAGCGCGCGTGGCGACGAGACTAGCGAGGGCCAAGACGTGATCGAGGATGTCAAGCGGCAGAGGCGAGCGCCTCATCGTTGGGGCTTCTGACAGTCAAGAACCCAAGCATGAAATCGACCACCACATTGCTCCCCGCATGCAACGCCCGACTGCCCCACCTGCCGGTTGACTCACCTGCTTCCCATCCGTACCTGCTCCAGCTCATAATTTGCCTGCTATAGTATGACGATTGCGTGAGATGCATTGCTGCGGTTATATGTAAGCACGCTTCACTCGAATAGCCACACGACTAGCCGCCGTAGTCTTGCGTTCGACCTCGGATCTCGGCGTCTGACGGCGTGTCAGAGTGTTTCGAGGTCGTTTCAGACGAGTCACGTCGATGCGCATGGAGAAAGTCGACCCGCACTGCACCGGCAGCACACGTTGTCCATCGGTGACAGTTTGCGAGTGAGGTTACACACGGATGCAGAGTGTGTAGAGTCAAGCACGATGCAGCACCGTACCGTCCGATGCCATGTCTTGCCGACCATGCGTTGATGCATTTGTTGCAGACCCTCGTCCTCGCCGTCGTCGTCCCGGCCTGACCACACCACTGTACAGCAGCAGCATGGCATGGTTAGAGCACAGCGTTTCATCCTGCCCAGTCTACCGTTTCGCACGCTCGCACAGACACTAGGCAGCGTTTCACGCCGCTGCCCAACCACAACCTTGCTCGGTGCTGCAACCCGCGAGTGCTTTTCGTGTCCTTGTGCATGGCGTACAAGTGCACTACCGTACAGACTGCTGTTGCAAGCAAGCCACTCGACATCACCGACAGCGCAGCACCAGGAGAACAAGACGGTTGATCGACGGAACCTTTTGAACGGGGATCATGGCACGAGCACAATGTTCACCATCGGCACCACCGACCGCGCATCGTTCAGATAGACTGCAGCGCGGCCAAGCACAGCACACGGCGAGAGAGCAGTCCCACCCACGAGATCAGCCGAAACCGACCGACGCAGCGATCCAGAGCGTGACAGTGCACGTTCGGCCGGCGCCCACTCGACGCAAGAGCGATTCGGTCGAACGGCTCCATCTCGACCCGGCTCTGGACCGCAAGGTGCATCGGCGTGCTTGATACTGCTCGCGAGATCGTGCAGAACGCTACTGACGCTCTCGCTAGAACTTTGGGCTCGAACAACTGCTCGTGTCCACCAGCCCACTCGACGAGACGGACCCGACAGACCCAGACGTCATGCAGTCTTCGGCCATGGCAAAGGATGCAACCCTGCGCGCGAGCCCGTCCGAACCGGCGGGTGAAGGCCAAGGTCAGACCCCTCGCACGGGCTACTACACCCCCTCGGCGACGTCGCCCCCGGAACGCCAAATCTCTCCACCGGGCCGTAGTGTCCCACCGCCGACGGCCGCCAGGACGACACGGCATCCCGTCCCTCCCAGTCCGCTCAGTCGGCTCCACCCCGAACCGCCGCCGCACGCAATGCCAAGAACGGTCGCGAACACGGCCGTGGCGGGCCACGGGCAAGAGATCGCAACGTCCCCCTGCTTTATCCATTCACACCTCGATCGCCACGGCTCACTCCAAGACTGGCTTCGGAACAAGAGTACAGACCAGCAGCACCAACACGCACACGCACCGCAACCACCGAGCCGACTACATCATCGACCGCCACCGCACCACAAGCCGGCGGCCCCGACGCCAATCTCGCGCGATCCGTCGTCGACCCAGCTGAACGGCAATGGCTACGAGTCGGATCGATCGAGTATCGGCGGACTGCAGGCTCAGCTCGAAAACCTGGTCGATGACGATGAAGACGTCGGCAGCCTGACCAGGCAGTTGGCCGAAACGGCACAGGGTGTGAGAGAGATGAGTAAACAGCTAGGTCGGTTGAGCGTGCTGCGCACTGTGCGAGCTGACACGGCCAGGCCGGACCCGCGTCCGCTCAAAGATCCAACACGTCTTGATCGTCACCAAAGCACGCGACAACCGGCTCATCAAGCTCACGCGCGAGCTCGCTCTCTACCTCATGCTCAAAGTGCCGACCTCGCCCGACCCAAGCCGTTCCTCTGCGTCCGTCTCTGCCCAGGGCTGGGGCGGGCCCGCACAACGCGGCATGGTAGTCTACGTCGATGCCCAGCTTCGCACTTCCAAGCGCTTTGACGCGGCCGGGATCGAGCACGAGTACCCACACTTGTTTGTCCCACTTGCAAGGCGGAGGAGTAGCTCGTCAGCTAGTGTCAACACCTTGGCCGCTTTCTCAGCTGGTAGTGGCACCTCGCCCGCGGGCGACTCGAGGGGCAGGAGGGACGAGGGCCAGCTGAGGTATTGGACGAGTGAAATGTGTAGCAACTCGCCCCAACTGTTTGATTTCGTCGTCACCGTCGGTCGTGCGCCCTGTGGCCGAGCCAAGCTGACACCGCGTAGCTCGGCGGGGACGGAACCGTTTTGTTCACCTCGTGGCTCTTGTACGTCTCGATCTCATCCAGTCTACCACGCTCACCTCTGCCCAGCCAAAAGATTGTTCCTCCCGTCCTGCCGTTCGCCCTCGGCTCGCTCGGGTTCCTCACCAATTTCGACTTTGCAAACTGCAAGCAAACGATCGACAAGGTCGTTGACGACGGCATTCGCGTCAACCTCCGCATGCGCTTCACCTGTACAGTCTACCGCGCCGTCGCGCCCGAAGACGTCGGCGTCAGCTGTCCCGGCAAGAAGCGCAAGGCGATCAAAAAGGCCGGCGGTGAGATCTTGATGTCCCAAGTCGATAAAGAGGGCTGGGAGGCTCTCGAGGGTAACGGTGCGCTGCAGCCGGGCGAGGGCGCAGGCAAAAAGGACAAGGAGATCATGTGCTTTACGACGCGGCCTGTCGAGCAGTTTGAAGTCTTGAATGATTTGGTCGTCGATCGCGGGCCGAGCCCGTATGTCAGCTTGCTGGAGGTCTTTGGTGAGTGCGCTGTGAGCTGGTCATGGCTGACGGTACGGCAGGCGACGAGCACCACTTGACGACGGTACAAGCTGACGGCTTGACCGTGTCGACACCGACCGGCTCGACGGCCTACTCGCTATCTGCCGGCGGCTCCCTTGTACACCCCGGGATCCCAGCACTGCTCATCACGCCCATCTGCCCGCATACGCTCTCGTTCAGACCAATGCTGCTACCCGACAGCATGGAGCTACGGATCTGCGTCCCGTACAACTCGCGCAGTACCGCCTGGGCGTCATTCGACGGCCGTGGCCGTGTCGAACTGAAGCGCAAGTTGCCTCGGTACATGAGACAGAGCTAACGCTGAACAGAGGGCGACCATATCAAAGTCACGGCATCAAAGTATCCTTTCCCAACCGTGTGCGCAGACAAGCAGTCGACCGACTGGTTCAACTCGATCTCGAGAACGCTGCGCTGGAACGAGCGCGAAAAGCAAAAGAGCTTTGTCGTGGTTGAAGAGGATGCAGAGACGACTCGCAAGACGAAGAAGACGAGCCCAGAGGCGCAAAACAAGGCAGTGGGCGACGGCTTGAAGCACGTCCAGGCTCAGATCAGTGGCGATGCCCCGGCCGAGACGGATGGCAATAACTCGGATGACGAGGAGGAAGAGGAGGAAGAGGAGAGCTTTGATATTGACGAGTGAGTGAACGATTGGGACGTTGACGCGCTGACACTCGTAGTAGTTCGAACGACGCTACGGCCGAAAACTCACCGACGGCTTCGGATTCAAAACCCCGTTTCACGACAAAACCAAGTTTCCACCCGGATCCCAGCGGCAGCAAGTCGGGCGTCGACACGCCCGACCGCTTCGCGACGCCCTACTCGGCCCCACCGCAGATCTCACGCCGGCATCTGATGGACGCCTTGGGCCAAGCTGAGATTGCGTCGCGAGAGAACGAAGAGGGCCAGCGGGACGACATTCATTCCCAGGGCAGCTCGTTGCGCGCGTCAAAGCATCAGATCCCTAGCGGCCGCAGTCCTGAGCCGAGGCAGGAAGAGAAGACGCCGCGCGCGTCAAAGCATGACCGACCTTTGCACGGCGAACATAAACCCAAAGCTTTTGCATTCTACGGCCAGGTCGGTCAGGCTGTGTAGACTGGGCGGTGCTGATCCTGCGCAGGACGACTCGGCTTCCGAGATGAGCGACGACCAGTCCGAGTGAGCCATGCATCGTCGTCGTCGCCACCCAAAGCGCAGTCACGTGCCGTGGTTCCTTGGCGCTCGTTCACCATCCATCCAGCCATCTCACTTGGGTCGATAAACTCTTACACGACGACGTTGACGCCACCTTGCCTGCTTGCTGCAACGAGCAACTGCCGCGGGTGTGACGGCTAATCACCGCCGAGCGCTGACCTACTGACGAGCCATCTCACTCACCTCCACGCCGCAGCATCAACCGCCACGCTTTTACAGAGAGGCTTGTTGAACAATGTTCTCGCTCGTCTGCGTCAAAGCGATCACCCGCTGCTGTCCTCCAACTCACCACCACCATCGTCCCGTCTCGAAGGCTAGTCCTCGTCGCTCCGCTTTGTCGCTAGTCGACTACAAGCGTGCGCATCAGTGCTTGACGCACATCACCGCCAGTCGGCTCTCACTCTTTCTCTACCGACTGTCAGTCAAGGCCTGGCGCCTGATCCTCATTCCCATCAACCAATATGCGCTTCTCAACTCAACTTTTGCTCCTGCCCCTCGCGGCTTCGACCTCGTTCGCACTGCCCTCGCCACGTCAACGATCGCACTTTAAGCGGATCTTCCGATCTTCCGTCGTCGAGCGCGAGGTTGCAGAGGCCGAGGTCTGGAGTTCGGAACCGAGCTCCAGTGCCGCAGAGTCTTCCGCTGCTGCTTCGGCGTCGTCGGCCGCTAGCTCGTACGAGGCTTCCTACTCGGCTACACAGTCGAGCGCGGAAGCTTACTCGACCAGCGTCGCGGCTTCATCTGCAGATGACGCCGCCTCAGCCAGCAGCTACGCTGATGAGATTGTCTCGACTGCCAACGCTTCCGGTCTCGACACCGTCCCGCCAACCGCGAGCCTGGCATCCGACGTCCTTTCCTCGCTTCTAGCGTCTACGACCGTGTATGATGCGTTTACCTATTCCGACTATGCGCCCGTGGTGACGGCCGCGCCGACCACCACTGTCGACTCGTACACGCCCGAGGTCATGAGCACTCGTGATCTCGCCGCAGACGCCGTCAAGGCTGCGCAAGAGTACGCCATGCACCAGATTCTCGGCAACTACCTACCTACTGTCACACTCGAGGTTGTCATGGTGCCCACTCAGGTATGTATCTAGCCGGCCGAGACGCTGCGTACTGACGTTGTCGTAGGAGGCCGACGGGACATGGGACTATGTCGTTCGGATTGGCAGCGATGGTACAGCAACCGCCTCGCCGACGTTCACCAGCTACGGCGCAAGCGCTACTGCCTCGGTACCCGCAGTGACTGCCGCCAGTGAATCGTCGAGCTCGTCCGGCTCTAGCTCGTCCGAATCGTCGGCCTCGGCTTCGTCGGATTCGTCCGACTCGAGCAGCTCCGACTCGACCTCGGCTGCCAGCTCATCCGATAGCTCGTCGGGATCCAACTTGCCCGATTCGTCGACATCGTCTTCGTCTGGCTCGTCCGATTCTAGCAGCTCCGAATCGACCTCGTCTGACAGCTCATCCGGTAGTTCGTCCTCTGACAACGGCTCCACAGACACTGGCAGCAGCGACTCGAGCGCTAGCTACAGCCAAGGTTCTACCGCGGCCGCTACTTCCTCAGCTGTCGGTGGCTATGCCTACCCATCGTACGACTACCCTCCTCCAGCGGGCGCCACGTCGATGCCGGCCTCCTACAGCAGCGCTGCTCCAGCCGACTACTCTGCCGCTGCGTCAGCTGCGCCTTCCGCGAGCGCTGCGTCGGGTTCATCGGGCCAGCACGGCTACCCTGACAAGGCTATTCCCAGTGAATACATTCAGTCATCTGCCGTCGGGTCTGCTTCTGCTGCAGCAAGCGCCTCTGCCGGTGGTAGCTCGGGCCAGCACGCCTACCCAGACAAGGCAATCCCCAGCGACTACCAACAGCAATCTGCTTCGTACGAGTCGTCCCCCTCCGCCACGATCAACGCGGAACCATCGGGTGCATCGGCCGCGTCGTATACGGTCACCGACATGTACAGCTCGGCGCCTGCCACCGTTACCACCTACGACCAGGTCTCCGCCTCGGATGCTGTCACCTACACCAACCCCTTCATCGTCTCCGCCAGTTTGGCTGTTGACCCTCTCGCAACCCAAGCACCCGCTTCGTCGGCCGCTGTTTCGGCCATTGCCTCTGCCAACGCCTCGATCTCCGCAAGCGCGACTCTGTCGTCTGAAGCTTCACCAGCCTCAGCTACATCGATCAGCGCGGCGGGCAACTCTACCGAGATTCCTGTCATTGGCGGTGCCAACGATACCACTTTGTCACTGGCCGGTGTCACCGTGACTGCAGACCCGGCTGCCACTGCGTCGAGCGTGGCATCGGCGTCGGCGTCTGAGTCGGTCTCTGCCAACGCTTCGGCTTCTGCGTCGGAGTCGGAGTCTGCCGAGCCCTCGGTCTCGGTCTCGGCTTCAGAAAGCGCCGTTTCTGCCAATGTCACGTCGATCGCCACCGAATCGGCCTCGCAGTCGGTCGAAGGCGCCGCAGCAGTTACCGGCTCGATCTCGTCCGAGTCGACCGCTCCGTCTGCTACGATATCGGTATCGGACTCGGCGTCTCCTTCTGCTGAAGCTACCCAGTCGGCCGAGGTCTCGTCGATTGTCGAAAGTGCATCAGCGTCCGCTCCTAACGCCTCTGCTATGGACGCGAGCGCCTCTGGAACCGTCATCTCTGCATCGACCGCCCCCTCGAGCAGCGACGTGACCCCTTCGGCATCGTCCTCTGCCGAAATCCCCTCGTCCTCCGCCGAGGCGTCGTCTTTCTCCGAGGCGTCCGTCGAGACCTCGTCGGCCGAAGCTTCCGCCACCTCTTCTGCGTCAGCCTCGATTGCGACGATCCCAACCGAGTCGTTCTCGGCGCCCGAGTCGGTCATGACTGCTGCACCCTCGAGCACCGATTCGGTCTTGGAGAACGACACGGGCATCCTCACCGAATTCCTCACCGAGACAATCACGGAGAATGTCACCATGACCCGATCCGCATCGAGCTCGGCCGCCACGGCCTCGGCCAGCAGCGCTGTAGATTCCATCGCCGAGTCTAGCGTCGTTGGTTCTGCGACGGTCTCCTCCGACCCTGCTTTGGCAGCTGAGTCTGTCAGTGCCATCGAGTCATCTGCGGTCGAGTCGATCTCTGCGTCTACCGAGGAGCCTGCGTCAACCACAACGCTAGTTGCAGGAGGTGCTCTTGCCACCGACATCCCATCGGCCAGTGCCTCTTCGTCAGCTGAAGAGTCTGCGAGCAGCTCGGAGGCGTCATCGGCTTCAGCTACTTTGACCGTGGAAGAGCCGAGCGCCGCGGCTTCAGCTACCTTTGCCGAGGACACCATCACCTCCGCCGAGGCGACCATCACCTCCACGCCGAGCTTGACCGCTTCCGCCTCGGCGTCCGAGATCACAGCCAGCGCCAGCGCCAGCGACGGTGAAGAATGGTGCGAGCGCGACTTGAACGAGGTCGAATACGAAGAGGTTTGGGTCAACGAAGCGGACATTGAGCCCGAGTGGGAGGTCCTGGTCTAACGTGCAGACTGCTTGCTTGTATAATAGTCAATCTACTTTTGGGTCTTTGAGCCCTCACTCGTAATGCAACGCGCTGGTCGCCACTACCGGATTGATGATTTTCCAATTGGCGCGTGAATTTGATGGTCGAGGTCCACTTTGACGATTTCTGACGGGCGACACGGTCACTTGTACTCGAGGATGCAGAGCGTCTCTTCCCTCTGTGACGACGAGAATACTGACGATACATTGCGGCGTCGATCAGCATGTCACCTGATGGATCTGGCGGCGATGCGCCGGTGATCACTAGAGGTCAGCTCTTCGGTTGCTGAGCGTGCAGCTAACGCCGCCCAGGCAATCTTCTCAAAAGCCTCGGCTTCCTCGACCGCTTCCTGGCCCTTTGGGTCTTGCTCGCCATGGTCCTCGGCGTCATCATCGGTCCGTCCGCTTTCGGTGGCACGCGCACTCACTGACCCTGGTGGCACAGGCAGGTTCGGCAGCAATGTGGACCAAGTGTTGACGAGCGCCAAGTTGAACGGGGTGTCTGTTCGTGAGTGCTACCATCTGAGACGTGAGACGGGATTGATGCTTGCTTCAGCGATTGCGATCGGGCTTCTAGTCATGATGTGGCCAATCTTGACAAAGGGTCAGTCACCGTCTCCGGACCGCCTGCGATCAGTGCCTCCTACCGCAAAAGCTTTCAGTGTTAACGCAGTTCTTGTTGATGCCTCACAGTGCAGTATGAAAAGTTTCCAACCCTGTTCACGCAGCGCAACATGTGGCGCCAGGTCTTGCTCTCGCTCATCCTCAACTGGCTCATCGGTCCCTTTGTACGTGCCATTTCCCGTCTTGGGCCTTGTAGCTGACACGCGTCAGCTGATGCTCGGGCTCGCGTACGCGACCCTGCCCGATCTCCCAACGTACCGCACGGGCGTCATCCTCGTCGGGTTAGCACGCTGCATCGCCATGGTCTTGGTCTGGTCCCAGCTCGCCGGCGGGGACGCTGAACTGTGCGCCATCCTCGTGATCATCAACTCTGTACTACAGATCGTGTTGTACTCGCCGATGGCCGTGCTGTTTATCCGCGTGATTGGCGGCGAGGCGCTCGGGCTGGAATATGGCGTGACGGCGATCGCGGTGCTGATTGTGAGTAGTATAGTCGCTGCGGAGCTGACATGGCAGTATTTGGGCATACCGCTCGCTGCAGGCGTTGTGACGCGCTTTGCGGTCATTGCGCTTGTTGGCAAGGAACGCCTTGCGACGCGCTTCCTGCCGTACTTTGGTCCGTTGGCTCTGGTCGGGCTCCTCTACACGCAAGTGAACATGCTATCGATCAATCTACTGACCCGTGGCGTAGAATCATCCTCATCTTTGCGGGTCAAGCCCGTCGGATCCTCGACAACATTGGCAACGTGTTCCGAGTGTTTGTCCCGCTCGTGCTGTACTTTGCCCTCATGTGGTCGTTTGCGTTTGCGCTCGTGTACTGGCTCTCTCGACGGAGCGCGAGTGCCAAGCTGTACGGCTACCGGGTCGCCGTCGTGCAGAGCTTTACGGCCGGATCGAACAAGCAAGTGTGGGTTCCTGTCGAAGCCTAGGCTGACGGCTTTCAGCTTTGAACTGGCAATCGCTGTCGCCATCGCCGTGTACGGCAGCACATCGGACGAGGCGCTGGCGGCCACGATCGGACCGCTGGTCGAAGTCCCGGTACTGTTGGGTCTGACGTCGCTCGCGCTCTGGCTGGAACAAACGCTCGATTGGAACGAGAAGGCGGGGCGAGGGGCTGAGACGGGAGGCGATGCGATGGCGGGCGATAAAGTGTGACATGGACAACGGACTGACTGCGATCCGAGAGCCAGAGTGAACTCGGGGCCCTGGCGGCTTCCAACCAAGGGCTTCGAGCGGCGCGTGCAAGCGTGCCACAAGGGTGAAGCCGAGCGACGGACGAGACTGGGCGATGGTTTCGACGGGCCTCTTTCGTAGGCGGCTATCAGCATCTCACACTGTGCTTATCTAGGGTATATCTACCTCTTGGAGCGCGCTGGGAGCCATCGACGACCGCGCGAGTGACTGGCCGAGTGGTGCCACTGCGCCATTCTCTTGGCGGTGAACGCAAACAACCGAGTCGTCCTGTCTTCCTCTATAGCCTGTGCAGCATCATCCCCACTGTGTATCCTCCCCTGCGTCTCTACGGCCCGTCTGGATGCTGAGCGCGGTAGCAGCAGTCTCGCTCCTTGTCCCCGTAGCCCGTTGAGCGCAGTGCAAACGGCTGGACGGCTCGGTGGGAACGCTCGGAAACGTGGACGGGGGCCAGCTCGAGCGTTGGTAGACGCTCGCACCATCAAACGCCAAAACGTCGTTGGTTCCACAGAGCCATCCTCAGCTCGAGTGCTCGGGATCCCATCAGACGGTGTCGACGCCAGGTTTGTCAATCCCCTCGGCTGCGGAAACTGGCCGCGTCCGGTTCAGTGCTGACGCTAGCCTTTAGCCTTTACCTCGACTCATCGCCCTCGACCACCACCTGTCCTCGCCGCCGGCACGCTGCCATGTCGCGCGCCAGACCAGCTTCTCACCATGACCCCGCGTACCTCTCGGATCCGTACGCAGACGCCGCGCTGCCCACCACTCGCGACTACTATGGCACCGGCCCCGGCGTAGACGCGCTCTCGGACAGTCTCCCGCTCTTCAACTCGCACTCGCACGCGCCGTATCCACACCACTCGCCACCGTCCAACCAGCTCCATCCGCAGTACACCCCGCAAGACGCCTCGTCTTCCCTCGCCGCAGGGTTCGGGAGCACCTTGGCTCGCAGTGCAAGTCTTGGCGGTGCACGCAAACGCGATCCGTTCGCTCATCGAGCAGACGACGTAGAGAGCGGCCTAGGCTACGACGGCTTCGCTCCTGCTGGGACATCCCCGAGCTTTACACGAGGTCGACCGCAAGAGTTTGTTCCCCCGCCCCAGCCATCGTACGGTGCACCGCCGCCGGCTCGTAACACGCGCGCGGCATCACAGTCGTACACTATGCCTCCTCCACCGGCCCCGCACCGCCAGTCAATCGGTGCGACCTCGCCATCTTCTCCCTACCATTCGGCCTCGGATCCAAGACCTCGCCAGCCGTCAAACACCTCCCAACCGTACGCACCTCCTGCCAATGCCCTGTCGCCGGCGTCATCAGGCTCAAGCTGGCTTGGCAGTGAGCCAGCGTATCCACAGCAACCAAGACGAGCATCCGCCGCCGCTCAACCATCACCTCGCCAATCGGCAAACCTCTCACCCGACTCGCGACCGGTCTCGGCCAATCCAACCTCGAGGCAGGCCTACCCTGTTTCCCAGCCTACCACGCCCGTCAAGAGCTCGGACGAGGGCCGTCAGAACACGACCAGTGGCCGCTCGAGTGCGACCGGGTTCCGACCGGTACGAGACGCAAACGACTTGCGGCCCGTTGTGAATGCGCAGCCGGTCGGTCGACGAGCCGACACAGATGTCCCAGGCAAATACCTCAGTGTGGGTATCACCCGAGAGCTCGAGCGACGCTGACATCCCAGCCGCTGAAATGCCTCACGGCCGCCCTGCCGCAAACGTACAACATTTGCAACCCGTCTTTCGCCTACGAGTCGACACTGAACCCGCGCCGCGTGCTCACGAAACCGAGCAAGGCAGAGCACAACGAAGGCTTCGACAACGAAGACTACGACTATATCCTCTACGTGAATGATGTGCTGGGAGGAGCCAATGGCGGAGACAAGTACGTGCTGCGACTCGGACACGCGACTGACAGCGGAGATACCTCATCCTCGATGTCCTCGGCCAGGGCACGTTCGGCCAGGTCGTAAAGTGTCAAAACATGCGCACGCACGACATTGTCGCCGTCAAGGTGGTCAAGAACAAGCCGGCGTATCTGAACCAGTCCAAGATGGAGGTCGCGATCCTCGATCTGGTGCGTTCCGTGACGGTACACTGGCACGAGGCTGACCTCGCAGCTTAACAACGAATGGGACAAGCGCGACCAGCACCACATTCTGCGCATGCACGAGAGCTTTACGCACCGCAAGCACCTGTGCCTCGTGTTCGAGTGCCTCTCGTCGAACCTCTACGAGTTGATCAAGCAGAACCAATTTCGCGGGCTCAGTACCCAACTCGTCAAAGTGTTTACGCAGCAGCTGCTCGACGCGCTCCAAGTGCTCAAAGAGGCCCGGCTCATCCACTGTGATCTCAAGCCGGAGAACATTCTGCTCAAATCGTGCGTTCCTCTCGCATCGGATCCAGCGCTCACAAACACAGGCTGCAATCACCCCAGATCAAGGTCATCGACTTTGGCTCGGCGTGCCACGAGATGCAGACGGTGTACACGTACATCCAGTCGCGCTTCTACCGTTCACCAGAGGTCCTGCTTGGCCTGCCCTACTCGACCGCGATCGACATGTGGTCGCTCGGCTGCATCGTCGTCGAGCTCTTTCTCGGCCTGCCGCTCTTCCCGGGCACGAGCGAGTACAATCAGCTGTCGAGGATCGTTGACATGCTGGGGTCAGTACACACTGGCGCGCAGAAACAAACTGACCCGTCGTAGCGTCCCCCCATCGCACCTGCTTGAAGTCGGCAAGCAGACGAACGAGTTCTTCAACTGTGTCGGGATCGACGCATCCGGTCGCAAGACGTACCGTCTCAAGCCGATGGAGCAGTATGCGTCCGAGCATCGAACACAGGAACAACCGAGCAAGCAGTACTTCAAGGCTTCAAAGCTCAAGGACATCATCATGGACTATCCGGTCTCGAAGAAGAGCACCAAACCGGCCGATGTCGAAAAGGGTGTGTGCGTGCTGAGGCTGCGCGTGGCTGACATGGATGCAGAGATGACCAACCGGACGGCGTTTGTCAACTTTGTCGAGGGCTTGCTCAACCTTGATCCAATCAAACGGTGGTCCCCGCAGCAAGCTAGCAAGCATCCGTTCATCACGGGGGAAAGGTACACGGGGCCGTACGAGGTGCGTTGAGCGGTTGACGATGGCCAAGTGCTGATTGTCACAGCCGCACCGCCAAACCCCGGCGCCGAAGCAGTATTCGCCGCCACCGGTGACTAGCGACAAGAAGGGCAGTGACAAGAAATATGGCGGTCTCGTGGCCAGCCCGGCGTCGAGGGGAACGCGGGCGTACCAGGATGCTGCGGCGTACAATCAGTGGGTGGCCGACGGTGGGGATCATGTCGCTGACTTTGTAGGCAACTGGCCCAGCACCAGACGTACACTGCTCAGGTTCAAAACGCCAATCAGTACCGGCATCCGTTCGCGCCCGGCTCGTACGACGACCCGCAGGCCTATACCGGGCACAGTCATCCCCCGCCGCAGACGCATCTGCAGGCTGCCAAGGCTCAAGCTCACGCACACGCTGCTGCACAGGCCCACGCACAGGCAGCAGTTCGAGGCCAGCACCGTGGCGGACCACCGGTCTCGCACCATCGCGTACCTTCGCAGACCTCGTCGGCATACGCCGGTATGGGCCTCGCTTCGGGTGCTACGACCAACCCGCCACCCAACTCGTACTACCCTGCGTCGCGCAACCGCGCCAACACGATCAACCAGATGGACGCGATCCCTCCCGCTCTTGCACGCCTGACCAACCTCGGCGCACCCGACCCTGCTGGGATCCGGTCAAGCCTGACACCGATCCTGAACCGGGACGAGGCGATTCGCGAATGGGAGCGGCGGTACGCCGGCCCTGCGAACCACCAGAAACGTTCGAGCATGCAGACGACGAGCTATCCGCAGCTCGAGTTCTTGCAGGAGCAGGCCGAGCTCGCCGCGCAGCAGGGCTGGATGCACCACCAGCAATCGTTGCATCCGGCTTATGCACCCCACTATGGCGGCAGCAGTCATCGGCACTCGCACTCTGGCACGGTCCCTGCACAGTACCACATGCAGCCCGAGCTCTCGCCCGGTGGTTCCCGATCTCGACAGGCAGACTATGACGCGCCGCCGACGTCGGCAGGCGGCAGCAGCTCGCAGCAACGGTTCATGCCTGCTTTCCCACCACCGGCTGCAACGGCTCCAGCTCCGATCCCAGCTTTCGATACTTATGACCCCCGGGGCGACTCGAGCATGGCGCTCATGTACACTCCGCTGCAGCCGCAAACGGCCTACCAGCCGGCACTGCCTGCGTCTGCCTCGTACGCCGGCCACGGCAGCGCGTCGATGAGCATGGGCCATGGCTCGAGCGCCGGACGGCACTCGATGTCAGGCAGCAACTTTTACTACCCGCAGCAGCCAGGTCGACCCGCCCAGCCGGGGGCGAGCAACCCGTTTGTTGGGCCGCAGCAGAGCCCAAAGAGGACTAGCTATGGCGGCGGCGGCGTCTAGACGTTGGATCACACGATTGTATCATGAGACGAGCGCTTTCTTCTTGCATGGATAGCTACTGCGATGTGTACAGACAATAGGAAGCGTCAACGGCGCCGTTGACGCACATAGGGGCGATCGTCGATGGCTCCTTTGTGCTGAGCGACTGCAGCGTGGTTGACAGTGAGCGCGAGGTCTCGACGTGCAAGAGTGCAACAGTGAGAGCGAGCAAGATGGCCGCTGCGCCAGGTCGCTCGTCGCCAAGCTCTGCTGGGGCAGGATTGCAGCTCCGTCAAGAGTTTGTCAAGCTGCCGTGTGTGCTCCCCATCCTCTGGCTACCTCATGCTGATGACGATAGAACGCGCTCTACGACGTATGCGATGCTCTCTTTGCATAGTCACTCTGGTCTCCGCCTGATCGGCTTCCCAACAGACACGGTCACTGCCGTCCACAAGACGCTCGACGATCGCAAAGTGTGGTCGTCGGGTCTCGAGACGGTCGAAGGCGTGCGTGCAGCGCCGGCGTCGACGATTGGCAGTAGCATGGTGTGGTCTGCAAAGCTGTTTGGCAAGCCCTGGAAGAAGAAGGGGAAACAAGAGCTCGAGTGCGTGTAGAGTGTTGAGATGGGCGGTACTGATGATATGGTGATAGCTCGGTGCGCTTGCTGCTGGCGTTGATGGTCGCTCTGGCGGCCGAGGGATGGTTACTCGAGCGCAGAGTCACTGCGGGCGGGGACAAGGTGGGTCTGTGCGCAAGATCAAGGCGAAAAGTTGATGGTGGGCAGGACGATACCCACACCTTGCTGTTCGCGCACCAACCCGAGATCCAAGCAAACCCACCAGCATTCTTTGCTCTTAGCTTTCCGCGTGCGTATCATCCTTCACCGCTTTACCAGACTGAGCGCCCCAGTACCCAACCGCATCTCGGTCATCTCCCCTCCCGCAGTCGTGACACCCATCATCCTCTCGGCCATCCGTAGCGCAATCGCAAACCGACCGATGCCGCATCCACAGCCAAAAGGCAAAGACGGCGCTGTCGGGATCAAGAGCGAAGGCTTTGTCTTTGGCGACTGCTACTCGTTCAAGATGACCGGTGTCTCGCGGATGACTGCGTTTGGGATGGGAAGGAAAAGCTACGAGGCGTGAGTAGATCAAGTACAGGCGATGACCGCTCATCACTGGTAGATCGCACCCGTCGTTGCTGCTGGCGCTGCTCAAGGACTTGGACGCAAACCACCTCAAGCTGCTGGGATCGCTACCCCTGCTCCCGTTCGCACCCACGCGCGACTTGCTCATCTTCTCATCCTTGCCAACATCTGGCATCTCGTCCCGCGAAGGCTCGGGCTCGTCACAGCCCGCATCGCCGTTGAATGCCTCGCCGGGTCGTAACCCTCGCAAGCTGCCGTGGAGTCCCGATCTCAGCGTCGTAGGAGACTCGCAAGTGCCAGAGGTCACAAGGGCAGGGCACGAGCGCAAAGCGTCGAGTGAGAGTGCACGGCGTGCTTTGCCGGGTCGAGCGCCACCCAACGTCCTTGTCAAGAAAGCACCAAGTCGGCCTGCAAGCCCTCGTCAGCCGCAGATCCCAAACGTCAAGGACGCAGAAGGCGAACAGTGGGTCATGCTGTCGAGCCCTCAGCCTGCCGGCCAGAGCGCCTTGCCGACAGTCGCAACCCAAGGCCACGGCACTCGTCCCTCACCCATCGCACCGAGCGAGATCAGCGGCAACACCGTCTTCACCGACTTTCCAGACTCGGAAGAGCACCCTGGACCCGACTACGTTCCAGTCAAGGACTTGAACGTCGATGGGCGAGCGCAGTTGACAGAGACGGACGGCGCGGGGTTGAAGAGCATGCACGGGTCCGTGGGCTTCCTCACAAACGACCCGACACCCGTGTCAACACCGCCGCCCGTGCCGGTCTCTGCACCCCGCCCAGAGGACAGTCTGGGCGACGAGGGAACGCGCGAGGTAGAGCGCCGAGAGAGCCTCGAGTCGCGCATCATACCCGTCCAGTGGGTGGGCGACAAGGCGGCCGAGTGAGGTGTAACGAGTAAACGGCCTATACACGAGCAGCACGATACGGTTAATGCAAGATCTCGCCCTGTGCTCACAAACATGATACCAAAATGCTCATCTATCTCACAATGCCCGTAAGCCGCTCAGAGCGCACCCTGTGGCTCGTCTGCGACCGCCGTGTCCACGACCGGTTTCGTCTCGACCTCTGCTTGGTTATCTCGCTTGGCGACTTGCTCCTTGACGTCTTGTACGACATCTGCATCGGCCACAGCGTCGTTCTCAGACCTGGCTGCCTCGACGTCCTGCGCCGGTTCAGGCTGGGGCATTCGCCGTGCGCCATGGTCTCTTGACTTTTGCATCCACTTGCCCTGCCATGTCAGCGCTAGCCTGAACCGATAAGCTTACATCCTGTGGCCGCTTCCTCTTTGCCCACTCGTCTTCGAGCTCTTTCAACGCCTGCTGCTGCCTCTCTCTCGCGTTGACCGGGTTATCGTCACTGGGATCAAACACTGGCTGGCCGAGCTTGAACTCGGAGTCGCCTGCCGACGGTACCGCCGGGCCCTCTGACGGCGGCTCGACATAGCCCACACCGGTGAGAGCCGAGAAGAAGACGATGACACAGCTGTTCCCCAGCAACCGTCAGCAAGGCTAGCAAAGGCACAGGGACAGACAAACCTAAAGAAGAGGATCAAGAACGGGAGGTTGCCGCGGCGGACGGCTCGCATGACTCGGACGCCGACGAGCTTGGCAAGCCGTTTCGGGGTGAGCCGCCTGCTCTGCGGTTGACCTGCGAGCGGTCCGCCGATCATGGCAGAGCCGTCGCCGCGCTCAACCGCACTCGAGCTCGCCGCGACCGAGTTGGTGGGGATATTGAGCGGACCGTCATAGTCGAGGTTGACCTCGTTGGTCGGTACCGAGCCCATGCTGGACGACGAACACTCTGCAGTCAGTGTACAGTGTGCAGATGCTTGTGGTCGTCGAGACGATCGTCGAGCCGCGGGTCGCGAACTGCGGCGTGTTTGACGCGTGTCGAAGTCAAGCCGGATCCAGCAGCCATGGACAATCTGGGTTTGCATCGCTAGACTGAACAACAAGCATGCCCAACGCACTCGGAGACCCTCATGACCGCTTCTTGAGCAGGCTGCCGAGCCGCATGAGCCCTTCGCGTTTGCCGACGGTGCGAGCGGCGGCGGCGCCGTCATCCTTGGCACTGTACGGCGCGCCGCCGAGGGCCGGCACATTGACATAGCTACCCGCCGGGCTCGGCGACCGTATGCTGCCTTTTGCTCTGCTGGGGCTCGCAACAGTGTCGGCGTTGATCGAGGTCCGCCGCGACTTGCTCGGTGTCGCCGGTGTCTTTCGACTCGATGGCGATGCCGTCGGGCGCGCCAACAGGCTGTTGTCATACGACCCCGGGTACATGACGAGCGGTGGGAGTTGAAACTCGCCTCGGCCCGACGAGTGCAGCGAGTTTGGGCCAGTCAACGACTCGCCATTGAGATGGGTCGGACGCTCTCCGGCGTCAAACGGCGTCACGATCGATGGCGTATGCACCGAGCGTGGATTCGACGACGGCGAGCGGTACAGCGCCTGCTCCATGTTGCGCCGCATCTTGAGAGTCGAAATCTCATCTGGGAACGACTTGTGGTAGACTGCGGGATGAGCGGTTGGACCGGTAACAGCAGACACTTACATCGCACCAGAGCCTCGTGGAACGAGGCCATCTCGGGAGGGCGCAGAGTTGCATGTAGGTCCAGGCAAACCTCGATCGCCTTGACGTGCATGAGGATGAGTTCGCGCAGCTCTTCCACTTGAGCTGCATCCTGTGGACAATGTGTGAGGTAGCTCGGATCCAGAAACGTTTGGCGATAAGCCGGGACGCCGCCAGAGATCGGACTGTCGACGGCGCTGTTCAAAGCCATGGACAATCGGCGGGTGCTGCGCCGTGTGAGCCAGAGAGACGACTATAGCTCAGACTCACTCGGCCGCTTCGCCCGTCTGCGCTAGAATCCGATACTTGTCGGCTAAAGTGTTCATTGACGCCGTCACTTTTCGCAGCTCGTGGAGCGCGCTGGCTAGTGGCGAGATCTGCTCGGTGAGGACATCGACAATGTCGGCGCGACCAAGCACATGTGGGAACTTGTGCGATGCTGCAGACGTCAGAGCTGCCACTCGACCAGTGCTTCACTGACCCTTGATGATCGTCTTTTCAATCCAGAGATCCAGCAGGTCGTTGTCGCCTGTGCTGCCGTTCGCCATGGATCGATACGAGCGCTGACACGAAAAGGTGTCGACGTCGCAGTGTCGCCAGTATGACTGCACGTTCTCCGACACGGTTGGCGTACGAAGCACAGCCCGCGATGTATCTGGCTCGGGCGTCAAAGCCGTGACCCAGATCACGAGCTCATCGCCGTTCTGCACCGATGGCGAAGGCGGGATCATTGAGCGATGCAGTGCCGCGCCCGGATGCTTGGCTTGAATGGCCTCGCAGCTGAAGAGATCAGTAGACTTCGCCGCCGCCCGTCCACTCACAAAGCCCCATACTTTTGCCACGGTTGACCCCGCGCAACGAATTGCTTGCCTCGGAGCGCATCCGGGAAACCGCCGTAGTATGCCTGTAAGAAATCAGTCGTGTTCTTCGTACGGCCATAACACACAATCCGATAGTACTCTGGGAACTGCCGAGTCGTGTCATTGATGCGCTCGTAAAGCCTCGCTTGGTGCATAAGGAGATCTGCCAGGCGACTGTAATTGAAGGTGGTAGTTTCGTGCTGCCGGGA
Organism: Holtermannia corniformis; assembly: GCA_001599935.1. Lineage (NCBI taxonomy): Eukaryota > Fungi > Basidiomycota > Tremellomycetes > Holtermanniales > Holtermannia > Holtermannia corniformis. Next base: position 70,879 of record BCIJ01000021.1, on the reverse strand, counting down.
GAGCTCTTGACAGATGCCAATGGCCACCTCGTACGCTTCAGCTTGGCCTGCGGGCGTAAGCTTTCTATCTATACTATGAGCAACGCACCTAGATAGTCCAGCACGAGATAGTAGAGCGACTCTTTCCGCGCGAATTGCGTTTGCGGCGGCAAGTCAAACTTGCCAAACTCAAAGGCCTCGACCACGTCGCCCTCGGTCGTCCACTCGTAGAGGTCGGCGTGGAGCTTGAGCGCGAGGCCCGCACCGAGCCAATCGTCATTGTCCACGTTGCACTGGACGAGCTGGTGCACGTAGGCAATGTAAATGTCCTCGCGACCGATTCGGCGTATAAACTCCATGAGGCGCAACGTTGCACCTGCCCGTTCGTCGGTCCACTGAGGTGCATCGGGGAGATCGCGAAGGTTGAGTAGCAGATCAAGAAATGCCTCGAGATCAGTGAGAAAGGCGTTGACCTTGGCTCGGAAAGTGGAGTCACCGCCGGCACCCTCGAACACGGCGCGAAGATGAGCCACGAAGTAGGCCCTTGAGACCGTGTCGGATCCTCCGCGATCGTTGGTAAACTAGACATCAGCGACGCACATATCGTTGACGCACACTCACAAGCTTGTCTAGCTTTGCAAACACTTCCGACTCGATTGTGGGGAACGCCCCGCCTTGACGCTCGTACTCGGCTTCAATCATTGAAAAGAGAATGTCGACGGCGCCCGACCTGAGCTCGTCGTGATGTGACAAACACAGGGTCAAGACGTGCTCGACGAGGAAGACAAAGCGGACTTGGTACTGCCAGCGATGAGCAATGAGCCAATGGAACCAAACACTCACCCCTCCAGCGCGCGTAAAGCCATCCCCACCCTGCTCTCGCCAACCGATTGCGTTCCAGAGCTTGGACAGTACCGCCACACCATCACCACGGAGATCACCCGCCAGCTTCCACACCGCTCGTCGCTTCTGGGCTGGGAATTCTTCAATCACCAGTGCATCCGACGCGAGCAGCTGGCAGATAAAGTTGAGACAGTCGCCCCACAGCAGGGTGTCGAAAGAAGACGAGTCGTCAAATGCCGGGATGTACGATGTCTCGAGTAAAGATGCGACTGGCTCCAGCATCTTTAGCATGACGACGTGCGCCATCAGAGTGACATTGAGCCAGTCTGGCGGGAACGCCTCGTGATGCAGTATTGATACGCCGACGTCGAAAAAGCTTCGCAGGAATTCGGTAACGTTGCGACCGCCTTCGACTTCGTATAGTTCCTCGAGCCAAGTGGCTAGGCGGCTGCGCGGGCACGCAAGCAGCAGAACCAAGATGATGACGGAGGCTTCTCCCAGACCGCAATTGAGCAGCGGCTTGTGAGGGCTGTCGATCTCGTTGGCGTCTCGACCGCGAGCCAGCAAGGACGAGTCGGGGGTCAGTGCGACCAGGGCGAAGGGGTAGGTAGAAGGGAAAACATCAGGATAGGCCTTGGAGATCGGCGTGTTGGCGCCGTGACGATCAATTACTTCGGCCGTCTGTGCATCATTGAGCTCGGTGTACGACTCGAGCAGCCTGAGGCGTCAGCGAGAACAGATTTGTGATGACCCACCTTGGCAGTAGAGTCAGGCAGTACTCGACATTATCCTCTTCCTGGCCAAGCAGGCTGCGATCGTCGGTGATGAGCGGCGAGACCAGCCACTCTTGCAGCTTGTCGAGCATGAGCGCGACCACCTGGACGGTCAGCGCGAGCATAGATTTGCCGATCACCCACAGTGATGGCCAAGCGGTTGCACTCGAGCCAGTGTATGTTGGCAGCATCCTTGGTCTTTTGCGTGTCACCCGCCTTGACGGTGACCAACTCGTTGTACCTGCCGAGATGCGGCTTGACCCACCGCACAAGAGCTGGTACGAGCAACGCCCTGGCCTCGCTTTGACCAAAGACGCAACGCACGACTTGCAGGAGAAGCAACAGCTTCCATATTGCGATTTTCCCAGTCGTCGCACTGCCGAGCGTGTCGGCAAAGCCGATCACAATCTCCGCGAGCTCGACGGGTTGGAAGATGTTGGCGAGGGTGGGAAGCACGTCGGCATAGTGCTGTACAGCCAAGGTCTGGGCGCCAATGTCGGTAGCATCCATCGAGGTCATGAGTACTTCAATGTCGTACAGCACCGCCTTGATCTGTCGCTTGAAGTCGGCTTCCATGTGAGCCGAAGTTGCATCCAGGCCGAGGTTGCGTGCCCGGTCGAGCTCACGGGCTTTAACGACAAAGCGCAGGAGCAGGTTCCACACCTTGAGCATCTGACGAAGCTCCTTGTCCTTTGGCGACTCGGTCAATCGCTTCATTTGCTTGACGAGTTGCCAGCAGCTTGCGGGAGAGTCAAAGTGACCACCGTCAAGGTAGACGTCGAGCACGGCGCCAAAGTTGGTAAAGCGCCTGTCGGACACGATACCGAGCACGCCCAGGAGGTCAGTGAACGCGAGATGGTTGACGGTTGGATGACTGTCGCCGACATTGGATGCAAGGATGCCAAAGAGCGAGTCGAAGATGTCTGGCAGGAACTTGACAACCTCTTCCTCACCAACGAATGCAAACGCGCGCAAGATACCGAGCAAGGCCGCAGTGTCGTTCGAGAGGCGACGTTGCCAGTCAAGCAAGGATAGCAATACGTCGCTCTGAGTGTGCTGGGTTGAGCACAGGAATGTGCGAACAGAAAAGCGATCTTTGAGTGGCGACATTGCCTTGGCCACGTTGGTCGGCAGCTTGAGCGTCGCCATGGCTGCGTCGGTTGCTATCGACGGGGCGTTGAAGTAGATCATTGGCGAGATTTGTAGGTTCTTCTCCATGCGGTAGAGGACGAGGTCGTGCGAGCCGTCCTGGAGGCACGCTTGCTCGGCCGAACACAGCGGGAGGTAGGCGAACGCGAATGGCCTTTCGAGGCCGTTGGTGTCGACTGGCGCTGCCGATCCTTTCGGGTGCGAACTACGGTTGCGGAACGTTAAGAACAAGTGACAGTCTGGCATGACGTCGCCGGGGATAGAGACTTTGACGAGCTCGCCGAATGTCGGGCGTTCGTTGTGATGGAACACTAGCGACTGGTAGTATGTCGTTGGGGGTTCGCCAGAGCCACCGGCAAAGAGCGCGTCGTGTACTGCCGAGCCATCGCTTCGGCGTACTTCGAGAGAGACTTGGACGTTGTAGTGACCGGCCGGCGCGACCGACTTGCGCATGCGGAGCGAGCCGCCGGTGCTGACAGCCGGGTGGAACAAACCAGACCACAGCTTGACGTACAAGTCGTTGCGAACACTGCCGGGGTAGACGACGTCTGGGAAGCCGAGGCGAGCCGTGAGCGGCACATCGAGCAGTAACGCTGGGTTTTCGTTGATGATGGCGGTTGCCACGCCGTGGAAGATGCGAAAGCTGATGGCGATGGCATCGGCCCTGCGCTTGTCAGCATACGATGCTACGCCGACGATTGGACTGACCTTGGCGATCTCTCATACTCCTTGCTCCTGCCGTTGATAATGTCTTCGTGCAGGGTCGCAAAGCCGGCCTCATCGCGCGGGACAAAGATTGGAATTGAGAATTCGCCGCCAGAAGGCGCATCAGCCGGGTTGGTGACCATGCGCGCGAGTTGATTGAGTTCGAGAACAGAGCAGCCAAGCGGCCTGCGAAAGGTGAAGCGGCCCGACTTTGTGTCCCCATTGACTGTCGCATGCGTCGGTGCTTGCTGGATCCGCGGGCCGTCATAGCCAGAAGTGATGGAGAACGAATCGTCTGTGCGATCTGTTGTCCGGACCGAGCCGGTGGCGGTTCCGCGCCAACTGCGGTCGGTTAACGTTGCGGTTGATCGCAGGCTGTTGCGTTTGTTGCTCGACTCGGGTGCGCCGGCCGAGCTGGCCTCGGCCGCCATCTTCATCGCGCCATGGCGGACCAGCCTGCAGACAAGGTACACGGTCCCACTGACGTCCTGCGCCGAGAGGTCGGTGAAGAGGGTGCGCAATCGACCGATACGAGTCTCGGCGTCGCGCGCAGGGGAGCCGAGGTGGTTCATGACGAGGCAGTATTCCTCGGTCAGGAAACGCGACTCGGCTTTGCTGTAGAGTGAAAAGTAGAGCTCGGCAGTCTCGCCCGGTGCGCAGGGGCTTGCGACAAAGGCGCGTACGTCGAGGAAGCATTGGAAGAAGGCACCCGACGTGACCGAAGCGTCTGGTGCGGTCAGAGTGCGGCGGCTGCGAGTCGAGCCGGCAGTGAGCGAGGCAGATAGAGGCTGGGATGTCTTGACTGGCGGTCCGGCTGTACGGTTGAGGAGTGCGTCAATCGGCGTGACGTCAATGTAGGCGAGCTGAGTTGTCAGTTCAGCGCAACGTGAATACAGCACCTACCGCAACCTGCATAGCGTACATGCGCACGCCAGTCAGCCACCCTTCCTGCTCGTCTTCCGCCTCTGGATCGACCGTGACGAGTCCGCCATGGGCAGGGTGGCGGACAATCACGTCGAGGCCCTGCGCAACGTTGCCTTTGACAAGGCGGGCGACACATTCCTTCTTGAGCAGCGCAGTCTCTTCCACACTCAGAGTCTGCGCGAGGAGCTGACGGCGACCCATGTGAAGGGCGTCAATGTGTTGATGGACAATGTCGAACACGCGGTATTCGCGTCGTTGGAGGTAAATGGGCATCCGCTGACGAGCGTCAGTGTGGCAGTGAGAACGGCATGCTACTGACCAGGTACCACTCTCGTATCGCACACGCTATCTCGTCTACGAGTGGTTGCCGCCTGCCCTCTCGCGTCTCTCCGCCCGCTTTGAGGTTCGGCAGCGGCGGTTGCGCCTTGTCCTCTTCATGGCGCGCTGTGCGCGTCCGACTTGTCGCGAACCAGTCGTCGTCGGCTGCACCTTCTTCCTCCTCTTCACGCAGCGGTTCCATCTTTGCAAAGCCTGCGCGGCGCTTGGCTTCTGCCTCGGCGTAGGCGTCCGCCAGCGTGCCCTCTGCATCCTGTAGCTGCTCTCGGATATAAAAGTGTGTCGAGGGAAAGATGCCGACGAACACTGCTGGGTCGGGCTGCGGGACTGTCAAAGCTGAAGTCGATGAGGAAGGGTCGGATACGCGAGGGACGAGTTGGACGATAGGAGGTGGGGTCGACACGTAGCTAGACCATCAGCCGAGGCCATCTCGACCGCAGCCACTCACCCGCGATACCAGATCACACCTCCCGGCTCGGGTCTATCCAGAACAAGCTGCTCAAACGCATAGATCTCGTCTCCGACTGCGAGCGCCTGCTCGTGCGGGTTGCCGCGCTCTTCACGCTCGACATGCTTGCCCTTTTCGCTGGCTGGGATGCCACTCCAAGAGAAGCGGTTGCGGACTTGTGAGCTTGACGACCCGGTGCGTTTATGGCCTTTGCTGTTTCTGCGCGCGAGGCTGTCGGCGCCAGACGAGGCTGAGAGGTAGGAAGGCTCAAAGGCGGCCGTCGCAAAGCCAAACAGGATATGGGGTAATGGCTCCCATGTGCCCTGCGGCGGTCGCTGGAAAGACTGCAGGGGTGGGGGGCGTCGTCTGTATTGTTAGCAAGCTCACAGTAGCATGCACTACACTCACGGCGGGTGCTTGGAGTCGATGTCGAGCGGAGAACCGAGCGAGTCTGTCATGGCACAAACATGGGTCTGTGCGTGTTGATGATCCGTTTCCGTCGGTTTTTTCGCGCAATCGGACCAGACTGAGCTCGTTTGCACTCTCCAGCTCGTGTATGCTCCTCTCGCGAAGCCTGTACGCTGTGACTGTCGTTGATGATGGCCAACAGCTCGAGCTGAAGTCTGAGTGATCGGCAGCATTTACGTAAACCCCGTCTTGCACTGTGGCATCTTCGCACCGTCTTGCTCTGTACACTCGTTTGCAAGCCATGCATCACTTGCCAACGTCCCACTCGCGCACAGCACCCTTCTTGGCATACGCAACGTCAAAGATGCCGCCGGTCCCAATCGCCGTCTTGGCCTTGGCCGCCTCATCTTCCGAAGAGTCGCTGAGCCCGTACTTTTTCCGGATCTCCTTGGTCTTGCGCCTGCGCTCCTTCTCCTCTGCGCGCTGAGAGGATGACTTCGAGTCGTATTCACGCTCACGGGTCGAGGAGAATGGGCGTGCAGAAGAGGTTGGGTAGTCGTCATCGGACAGGGTGGGGGACTTGCGTTTCTACAGTTGTTAGCTAGAACTAGGGTAATAAAGGCAACAGCAGGACGGACCTTCTTGCCGCGTTCGCGCAGCACTTGGAGCATCGCATCCCAAGCCACCTCTGGCACCAGGCCGTCTTTCGGCACTGGCGCAAAGTCGAGTCGGGGATCATACTCTTCGTCAAAGTACTTGTCCATCTTGCTCGGTGGGATCGGCTGTGGCGGCGGCGAGCCAGGCGGGAGAGGTGGTGCGTCGTCTGCTGGAGGTGGAGGGGGTGAAGGCTTGCGTCGACGGCGCTTCGGGGATGCAGAGCGATGCTTTTCACGCCGACGGGGACGCTCTTCATCTCGTCTGGGCTCGTCCTCGTCGTCGGACGTGTCGTGATGCTTGGACCGACGCCGAGATTCATCCTCCCGTTGCTTGGCTTTTCGGGACGACTCGGCGTCCCCTTCGTCCTTCCTGGCCTCTCTGGCTCGACGTCGTTTTCGCCTTTCCTCACGCTCCGGATCGTCCTCGTCGCATCTTGACCGTCGTTTCTCGTCCCTTGCGTCGTCCTCATGCCGCCTTGAGGACCTGTGCTCCCTTCGATCCTCATCATCCCCGTCTCGTCGCACACCTCGTCGCCGCTCATGGTCATTATCACGTCGTCTTGACCGCCTGTCATCTTCCTCGTCATCCTCTCTCTTGGGCCGCCGTTCATCATCCCTCCTCGACCGCCGCTCATCTTCCCGACGGTCCCTCGAAGGCCCGGCCGCAGCGCCCCGCATCGCCCCTCCAAACAACCTACTCGCCCCTCCGCCCGCAAACCTTCCACCCGGCGCATGGCCCTGCGCGATTCTCGCGTCCCGAGCCGCCTCAGCCTGCTGTCTCAGCAAAGCCGCATTGTGCTCGTCGACCGTGCGGATAATGGACGACAAGAAGCGTTTGTTCGGTTTCGGTAACGACGGGTCGGGTCTGTGCTGTCAGCCGCAGTATAACGAGTCAGCACAGTTGCCACTCACGAAGAGACACCCCTGCCCTCGCCCAGCAGTGCTCCCAAGCCCAGTTCGCTCCACTTCATCTCCTTGGCTTTAGCTTCGGCTTTGAGCATCTCGGCGACGTGCCGGTCGAGCTCGGCATCCGACACGCTGTCGCTCACGGACGCTGCGGCGCGTATCAACTTGTTGACGACGTCCATTGACATTGTGCACAGCGGAGTCGTCGTCGAGAGGACAACAATGGACAGCACCGAGGTAAGGTGGTGGCGATGGAATGGGATCCGTGGGAAAGTGACCAAAAGTGGGTGCAGCTGCGGGTGAGCAATACACATCCGTGCATGATGTATTCAACAATGGTATGTACGGTGGGCTCATTTCGACGTTCTACTTTGATTTGATCGCAGCCTCGTCCGCCAGCCGTCGCACCACCGGGTCGTCCATATACTTCGCACCAACGCTTTGGCAAAACTCGTCGATCGTCTTCTCTTCACCGCGATGACCGACCAGTAACTCGCGCAGCGCCTGTAGATGCAACAACTTCGGGACCCGGCCGATAGCGTGCCGTATTCGCTCCCAGACCTTGCCGTTGCGGACGCAGGCGGCCAAGTCTGGACGTTGCAGATCGTCAAACGCAGCGGCGAGCAGGGCTTCTTCGCGACATAGAGTGTTGAGCCCAAGGTTGAAACACTCTGGATAGTTGACGAGCGCGTTTGGGGTCGCAAACGCCTCGGCTTTCGAGACGACCTCGGCCCTGTCACTTGTCAGCAGCGTCGTTTGACACGGACTCACCATTCCCAGTCGATCCATGCCGTGACTTGCAATTCGTCGTCAACCAGCCAGTGATCACCCTTGTCATCCCCGTGCTTCACAAAGTAGCCCTCGTCCTTCCACAGGTGGGTAGCTGCCTTCAAAGTGTCGCGCAACCAGCAATGCACGATGTAGAACTGCACGCGGTCGCCAGTCGTTTGTCCCGCTTCGCACTCTTTGAGAACCCTGTCAATCTTGAACAGATATCGGTCTCGACTCGTCTGGAACGGCCCGAAGAAATGCGGCGGGGTGTCCGGATCGCAAAAGTAGTAGCTGATCACAGGGCCGACGCGTGGCGCGCCCGACGAGGTCGGCAAAAGGCTCCCAACTTGGTCCAGTCGGTGATGCGACAAGCGCTCGAGGAAGGATGCAATCTGAGGGATGATAACGGCAATGTCCGATGGCGAATGGCGACTGGGAAAGGTGCCGTATGGGTTATACAACGGAGCATCGCACTTGCTGCCGGCTGCGCGTTCGACAAATGTGAATTGGAGCTCCTCGCGGACCTCTGCGGCGTGGTGAGAACTCTCAACCAGTAGTCGAGTGATGGCTGACCTGGTGCCAGGTCCGGGATGTAGACCCTTGGCACTGGCAGACCCGCATCCGCCAAGAACCGCGTCGTTGCCGCTTCGCTTTCATCCATGAGCCGCTCCATTTCGGGTGTGTCGCGTCCTAGAAGCAGCCGTATACGCACGAGCCATTGTACGCCATCGTCGAAATCGATTGGGAGGTGCGTGTGACGTCCTCCGGTCTGCAGCGAGGAGCAATCGGTGGGAAAGACCGCTTTGGCCTCATGGCCTGGGCGCAATCGTCGGGCGTATTGAGCCACGTCGACCTCTTCGGCCTTCTTGACAAGGTCGGCTAGCTGCAGGAGATCAGCGGGAAGTCTAGGAGGATCACAAATGGCGGCAAAGAGTAGTTGGTCTTACCTCACGCTTATACGCCTATCGAGCGTCAGTGGTGGGGCTCAGCATCGTGACTTTACTCACTGCAGCACCGCCGCGCAGGCCAAGACCGACATCCATCGTTATAGCTTGGGAAGGCAAAGGTAGCTTGTGAGTTCAGCAAGGCGGCCATGCTGCGGTCTTGAACGCTTGATCCTAGCCCCTATTCCACCGCCCGTGCGAGACGTTTCGCCGTACCATCCTTTTGATCACCGTGCGGTTGACGTGCCTATGATGTGCGCTAGCTGTCAGCACACGGCACACACGCGGACCTGAGCTACACCCTGGGATCGACGCGCTGACAGAACTCAGCACAGATGATCCTTTCAGGATCTGATGAACGATGCTGCTAACTGCAAAGGTCACCTCCGGGGACACAGCGGGGACACTACACGTACAGGACCTCTGCTGACCGAGGAGAGATTCAGCTACCGCAAGCCGTTTGCGGATTAGTCGTATGGGTCTGACGCTGAGAATAGCCAGATACCTTGACCGATGAGGAATGGCCACCCCACACTGCCCAGTACGACGATTGTTGCGCTTCTCTCATTTCTGTTCTAGCCCTATTCTGCAAGAACAATATCAGTAGGCCGGCTCGGTCGGTCTTGTTGCGCAGATGAATGCAAGGCTATCGTCAGACATGAAGATCGCCCGCGCGTACGCCTATAAGTGACCCGCTCGAGGAGATTCCTCAGCACCCATCCCATCTAATTTCGATAAACATGTCACAGTAAGTGAAGGATGTTCGACTGAGATGCAACATACTGAGTCATGATAGAGCGCGTACAGAACCAGAATACTGCATCGTTAAGCTCTCCGGCGATGGTGAATGCGGCATCAGAGCCGTGAGTGGTCTGGTCGTTTGCAGCGCTCGTACGTATCACACGGGGCGCTTGTACAGCTCGGCTTACCGTACAAGACCGCGATCAGTGCGAGAACGGTACGCTGCGCCGCTGTGACTATACGCCACCAGGCGAGGCGCCTTGCAACCTGTGGGCCATGCACAACCACCTCCAGTGCGAATCGCGTCAGCATTTCACCCTCGCTTTGAATCAGCACCTGTTTGCGGCAGCTGACAGTGATGATCCCAGACCGCCCGGGTGGTGAGGGACGTGTCGACCCCGAGGAAACCACGACGTACACTGGATACGGCCGCTGGTGAACCCAGCGCGTCTCCGTTTGTCAAGTTCAAGACGGGACCCATTGCGCTTGAAGAGCTACGAGAATCTGCGATGTTGTCACACAGGATGAGTGATTGATTGATAGGCTGTGCTCACGAACATGATGAATCTGCTTGACGCTACTTGAATGAGGGCGAGTCGGCCCACCATTAAACATCTGGATGCTACCATCAGCAATGCGCGCTACTCCGCTTGTGATGAGCGAATCAGAATCGACAGCGCTGACAGCAAACATCCTATTCACACTGCATGCGGATATATCACAATTGGAAGCACATACTTGTCCTGCTTGCTGCCCGAACCACCACGCTGTTCCTCACTGGGAGGCGCTAGATACCTTCTCATGCTCCTCAGCCAGCCCAAATTGAGCCAGCCTGTGCACGACTGGGTCGTCTTTGTACTTTGCGCCGATATTGTCGCAAAACTCGTCGATGGTCTTTTCGTCGCCTCGGTGACCTGTGAGCAGCTCCCGCAAGGCTTGAAGCTGGATCAAGTTTGGGGTTGCGCCAATCGCGTCCCGCAAGCGGACCCATACTTTGCCTTTGCGCACACAGTCGGCCAAGTCGGGACGCCCAAGCTTCTCGTAGGCGTCGATGAGCAAGGTTTCCTCTCGACAGGGGGTGTTGAGGCCTAAGACCCAGCATTCGTGTTCATTGACCAGCGCATTGGGTGCAGCGAAAGCCTCGGATTTGGCAACGACCTCGGCCCTGAGGGGATTAGCTGCGCGCATGAGCTTTGCGAACTGACTCACCACTCCCAGTCAATCACAGCCGTCAGCTTGAGGTTTTCATCCACTAGCCAGTGGTCACCTTTGGCATCACCGTGCCAGACGTAATAGCCCTCATCCTTCCACAGGTCGGTACACTCCTTGAGCGTGTCGCGCAGCCATAGATGAACAAGGTAGTAGTGCACCGGGTTCCCCGTGGACTCCTCCTCCTCAGGGTCTTGTAGCTCAGCCTCGATTTCCTGGAGATAGCGCTCTTGGTTACTCGCAAAAGGTCCATTGAAGTACGGTGGCGTGTCGGGGTTGCAGTAGTGAAAGCTGATGATAGGGCCGACTTGAAGTTCGCCTGTGTCGGACGGCAAAAGGCTGCCGACGCGATCCAAAGGAAAGTGCGATAAGTGTGCGAGGAATGCAGCGATCTGAGGGATGATGACGGCGATGTCTTCGTCCGTATGACGGCGCGGGATCGTGAGCCCTTTGTGCATGGGTGGGGCATCGCAGCTTGTGCCGGCCATTGCCTCGATGAACGTGAATTGAATTGCCTCGTAGACATCTGCGGTGACGGTGAGCCACGACAATATGCTGGATGATATACTACCCACCGGGCGGTAAGACTGGAACAAACACCTTGGGGACAGGTAGACCGGTCTTTGCAAGGAACTGCATGGTCGCTACCTCGCTTTGCTCCAAGATGCGCTCAACCTCGGGCGGATCACGACTGCGAACGGAGCGGATCCGGGCGAGCCATCTCACTCCGTCGTCGAACTCGATAGGAATATGGATGTGTCGGCCTCCTGCTTTCAGCGAAGGGTAGTCGACAGGGTATATCGCCCGTGCGTCATAGCCTGGACGTAATGATTTCCCATACTGGGCGAGGTCGACCTCCTTGGCTTTGTTGACGAGTTCTGCGAGCTGCAGGCTGTTAGCTCGAGGACGTGACGGTAGCAACGACGAGACTTCGATCTACCTGATGATAGTACCCCTATCCGACCAACGGTGATCAGTTGAGCTCTGCGCGAATGGAAACGTAGTTCTCACGCTCGGATCATGAGGTTGTCCTAGAGTGTCCGACATGCTTGAGCCGACGCGTTGACCGCAAGAACACGAAGCTGACGAGGATGAGGACTGCGATGAACGTTGTAGAAAACCGCGCCGTTCCGTCCTTTGATCGCCGTGCGGTTGGTGCCTGTACGCTAGGGCAGGCGGTAGCAGGTGCACAGATCGCGAGCGTGCGGTCCATGCAGTGCAGATACGGACATGAAAATGTCCTGTTCTGTCGCCTCGAAACAATGCAGACTCGCTGGGCATTCATCAGCCCGCTCAGTCAGCATCAGTAAGATCGCTGTTTCCCACACTTCGGGTCGGACTGGCGGATTGTGGATGCTGAAATGACCGTTTTGGACATTGATATTCGCGTGGTGGACTGCAACTGCGTCTTCTGACCGCTTGACAAACTCTCCAGCCTCGATCGGCTAGCGTCTGCAATGCAACGCCTGCACGGCGAGGTACCTGTGTGCTTCTTCGCCGGACAGTACAAGACGACGGGCTCGCGGCTGGGAGTCGTCCTGTCTGACAGCTAGCCGAGACACACGACACGATGGGTCTCATTCAATACCTCAAGAAAATGTGAGCTCCACGCTTGCGATGTTGACCCTGCGACGTTAGCCAATGCCTCTGTTGTAGGAAGCGCGACAATACGCGCTATTGTCCCGTGCAGGTGTCCGAGACACAGGCTTGCGGAGTGAGAATCGTGAGTGGTCAAGTCGTCTGCCAAACCCGTACGTGGATCTGATACGCGTGCTTAAACTGACATTCGGCAGATGAAGCACAAACAGACTTTAGTACCCTGCGTCGTTGCGACTACACGGTGCCGGGTTACGCTCCGTGCACCAATTGGGCTCCGCACAACTATACTCAGTGTGCGCTGCGTGCGTCTTCTTCGTAAGAATGCGAGTGCTCTGCTAAAGCTCATCAACCGTAGACCAGCCGGGTGGCCCGGGTAGGATTGACCCAGAGGCGACGCAGATCTACCAGGGATACAGCCGCTGGCAGTAGCTTTGCCAAGTAGAGAGAGGCGCTCTTGATCGGACAATGTTGGACTTCAGACTGAATACCCCCTGGTGTTTGATTGACGATTTGATGAATCTGTTTGTGTGAGTCAAGGAATGTATATCATTTACTTGCTGGATCTCATCGTTATTGCAAGATTCGCATCGCTTGTCGGAAACCGACTCATGGCGAGTTCCTGCTCGTACGATGTCATTGATTGTCGATGAATCTGGCAAGAAACCGACCTGGTGCCTGCGGATGTGGTCGTCTCGCGCACTGTCCGAGGTCAAGTCAAGCCTGGGGCCTGTCTATGTTGCACAAGTAATCCACATAGTATCACACACTTATAGCACACAACTCACCGACAGCACACCGACGGGATGCGCTTCGCGACGAGAGCGTCTTCCTCTTCCGCCTCTCTCGTGCTTCGTCCTCAGCCCTCATCTCGGCCAACAGCTTCTTCTCCAGCACCGTGTACTCTGCCAACTGCCTTTGCAGCCATTCCTCGCCCTTCACCTTCAGCCGCTGTAGTACAGGGTCGTCCTTGTACCGAACACTGATTGTCTTGAAAAAGCCTTCGAGGTCCGTGTACTCGCGTCGGTCTCTGCCGATCGCCGGCGTTCATTTTCTGTGCTGAGGCCGGCCTGTGCACTTTGCTCCACGAGCCTCACTGCAAGCGCGATGCGATCATTACGGCGTTGCTTCATCACCCCTGGGTGTACGAAGATTTACTGTATCACACATGGGCGCTCAATCCCCTTCACTGCGCTTTACCCTCCGCTTGCTGCTCAGCCGCGAGCAGCTCATCGATCGCTCGGATTTTGGCCCGCTGGTCCTCTCGCGAAGCCTCTCCTTCGACCTTGAGCCGCTGCAGTATCGGATCGTCCTTGTACCGCTCGTAGAGGGTCTCGCAGAACTCTTTCAGAGTCTTCTCTTGGCCTCGATCGCCGGTGACGAGCTCGCGGACTGCCTGGATGTGCATAAAGTTCGCCCTGCCCTTGATGCAGTTGCTGATGCGGGCCCAGACTTGGCCGCGTCGAACGCATCGCGCCAAGTCGGGGCGATTCAGACGGTCAAACGCCTCGGCAAACAGCGCCTCTTCTCTGCTCAGCGTTGTCAAGCCGAGATCAAAGTACTCGTGGATGTTTGTGAAGCCGCGAGGGGCCACAAAGGCTTCTTCTTTCGGGAGGACTTGCGCCCTGCAGTCCATCAGTCTCGAACCATAACGCAAGCGCCGCGGTATGGAACGTACCATTCCCAGTCGATAACACCTGTGAGTCTCAGTTCCTTGTCCACCAACCACTGATCCCCCTTGTCGTCGCCATGCTTGAGATAGAAGCCCTCATCCTTGCCGTCTTCCCACAGATGTGGCGAGTCTTGCAGCAGGTCGCGTAGCCATAGACGGATGATGTACGCTCGGGGAGCAAACCCGTAGTGAGTGCTACCATGGGCAATGATATCCAAAGTCCTGTCAATCTCGGTCATGTAGCGCTCGAGCCCAGTTTGAAAAGGTCCGTAAAAGAATGGCGGCTCGGTTTTGCAAAAAGTGTAGTCGATCAGCGGACCGACCCGAGTCTGACCGTCGGATTTGATAAGACTGCCGACTCTGTCAAATCGGATATGCGAGAGCTGAACGTAAAAAGCGGCGATCTGAGGGATGATCTGGTCGACATCGGACTCGGCGTGCAGCGTCGGTTTGGACCTGATGGGGGCCGCACAGGCTTGGCCCGCGATCGCCTCGACAAACGTGAACAGGATCACCTCGCGAACCTCTAAGACAATGTCAGCACGTTACTGTACCAGTCTCTGWTTTAGACACTGACCTTTTGGCAAGTTGGGGACGTACACTTGCGGTACGGCCAAGCCTGCTTCCACGAGCAGTCGCGTGGTCGCCACCTCGCCGTCCGATACCAACTGCTCCATCTCGGGAGGATCTTGGTTATCCATTGTGCGGATGCGGGCTAGCCATCTTTGGCCATCATCAAACTCGACCGGAACATGTAGGTGTCGGCCTCCTCGTCCGAGTGTTCGATAGTCGGGGGGATACAGAGCCTTTGCGTGATGACCCGGCCGCAGCTCTTCGGTGTATTTGGCAAGGTTGATCCTCTGAGCTAGAAGAAGGAGGTCGGCGAGCTGTGCGGCTTCAGCCACTGATCAGTACACGCAGTCATGATTGAGATGTACCTCTTGCCGAAAATACCCCAGCTCGGGGGCCTTCTGGCAGTTTCAGCTCGGGTACATACGAATCTTGAAGACATACCATAATCGGTATATCTATCACGGTTGAATCTGCTTTTTATGGCTTGGTCGTGGTCGTTGTAGGCGAGGACATCGCAGTTTTTTTAGTCCCATCCTTTGATCGCCCTGTGCGGTCTGCGTGCCTAATCAGCATCTTTCTTGTCCGCAGGCCGCACTGCATCGACCGTGCGTAGTCGGGCCAAAAAGACCTGGCAGCGACGTTCATGCCTGTACAGTCTCATGTGCCACACCAGAGTGCATAACAGATTACTCGCTACTCCTTCGCTGCCGCATCCTTCATGGCCTGAGCTCGAGCTATGCAATCCTGCTCACGCGCTTTGGCTCTCTCATACCGCGCAGCTAACCAAGCGGGTCCTTGAGCTTTGAGTCGTAAAAGCTCAGGGTTGTCCTGGTAGCGCGCACCGATCGTCTCACAGAGCTCAACAAGGTTCGTCTCTTCGCCCTTCTCGCCCGTCAGAAGCTCACGAAGCGCTCGAAGTTGGGCAAAGTCCAGCCGTTCCCTGATACATTCAAGGATTCGAAACCACACTTGCCCTTGACGAACGCAGCGCGCAAGATCTGGTCGACCGAGTGTTTCGAATGCATCCGCGAATAGCGCTTCTTCTCGACTAAGCGTGGTCGTCCCCTTGTAGTAGGCGGGAACGTTGAAGAAGCCAGTCGGGGCGGCAAAAGCTTCGGCTTTGGGAACGATTTGGGCCCTGCAATGGTCAGCAGCTGCTGCTCATGTAGCAGAGTACCCTCTTACCACTCCCAGTCGATGATGCCGGTGAGGTTCATGTCCTCATCGACGAGCCATTGGTCTCCTTTGTCGTCGCCGTGCTTGAGAAAGAAGCCATCGTCCACCCACAAATGAGACGCTTCGGATAGCGCATCTCGGAGCCAAAGTCGGATAACATACGCCCGTGGTGGGTACCCGAGGTCCTTCCCTTCTAGAATCGCTGCAAGCACGCTGTCGATCTCAGCGAGGTATCTGTCGAGGCCAGATGTGAAAGGGCCCAGAAAATGTGGCGCGGTCGCCTGTTTAAATGTGGGATCGAGCAGGGGTCCCACTTCTGTCCCACCGCTCGCAGTCTCGATGAGACTACCGACCATGTCGAATTCGATGTGCGACAGCTGCACATAGAATGCAGCAATCTGAGGGATGATGATGGCCGCTTCCTCGTCGGTGTGTCGACGCCTGGTACTGCCCATGGGGGTCGAGCAAGGTCGACCGGGCAACCTTTCGACGAATGTGAACTGCATGGTGTCGGCAACATCTGTCATGGCGTCAGCCATGTCTCCCGGAGCGCAGCAAGTCTGTATACCTTTTGAGAGAGCAGGCACAAACATTTGCGGTACAGCCAAGCCAGCTTTGACAAGCAGCCGAGTGGTTGTCACTTCACCTTCCGCCATCAAACGCTCAATGTCGGGCGGATCGCGGTTGTCCATTGTGCGGATCCGTGCCAGCCATTGTACGCCGTCCTCAAAGTCAATCGGGATGTGTAGGTGGCGGCCGCCTCTGAGAAGTGCACCATATTCCGTAGGATACGTTGCAGTGGCCGTATGGCCAGGCCGAAGAGAGCTTGCGTACTTGGCCAAGTCGATGGTCTTGGCTATCTCAATGAAATCCGCCCACTACCAGAATGTTAGCGGTCGCGAAAGTGATGCTTGAGCACCGGATCTGACGCTGCGAAACAGCTCCTATCGCGGGTCAACAACAGAGGCGATGGGTTACAGTAGTACTTACTATGCAATCAGGCTTGGGCGCTATGTATGCCATTTTCGTTGGACGAGCAGAAGTCGCCCAGTGGTGCGTTTGCTTTCTTTGCACCGCCCTGAGCAGTCGCCGTCGCCCCTGCGCATTGCGATTGCGGTACCTGAGCCAAAGGATGTGTGCTCGATTTGCTGTGCGTGACACACAAGTCGGCATGGAGCCAGTAGTCGCACAGACCTGGTCAGAGTGAGCCCCTCTCTGTCTTGCCCGCTCGTGCGGGTGATCAACAAAGGTGAACCTGCGCGCGCGCACAGCTTGACGTCATCTACCTACTATGCGGTCAACGTTGATGCTCCCTCATCCGCTTTGAGCCTGAGCCTCTTCCTCGGCCTTGAGCTCGGCCTGGATGGCTGCTTCCTCCGCTGCCGCCTCTGCATTTCGTGCAGCCCACCAGCTCTCGCCTTCAGCTTCTAGCCGAAGCACATGTGGATGGTCCTTGTAACGAGCACCGACTGTGTTGTAAAAATCCATGATGTCGTTGTCTTTGCCGCGGTCCCCTGTCAGAAGTTCGCGAAGTGCGCGAAGCTGTAGGAAGTTTGGCTGACCCCGAATGCAGTCGGTGAGACGCATCCATACCTGGCCCTGTCGCACGCACTGCGCCAGATCTGGTCGCTCGAGTTTGTCGAAGGCCTGAGAGAATAGAACTTCTTCCCGGCTTAGCTCGATTGAGCCGTTGTAGTAAGCCTCGGTATTCGTAAAGCCAGCCGGCGCGGCAAACGCCTCGGCCTTGGACACGACCTGAGCCCTACTGAAGTCAGTCCAGATGAATCATTGATCTACTCACCATTCCCAATCGATGACGCCAGTCAAGCCCATATTGTCATCCATCAGCCATTGGTCACCCTTGTCGTCCCCGTGTTTGAGGAAAAAGCCGTCTTGCTCCCATAGTTGCGGCGACTCCTGCAGCAGGTCCCGGAGCCAGAGACGAATGGAATAGGCTATCGGGGGGTATCCATAGTCTGCGCCGTCCAGGATGGCCGTGAGGGAGGTGTCAATCTCGGTGAGGTAACGATCGAGGCTCGACAGGAAAGGGCCGTGGAAGTGGGGTGGTGCCGTCTTGCTGAAGATGGGATCGATCAAAGGCCCCATTGCCGTCTGGCCCTCCGTCTCCACCAGGCTTCCGACCATGTTGAAAGGTAACTTGAGGCCCGATAGCTGAACGTAGAAGGCGGCAATCTGCGGGATGATCTTCTCGATGTCCTCAGCCGTAAGGTGCGAGTTCCAAGCGCTGAGGGGTGCTGGGCAGGGTTGGCCAGGGAGAGCCTCGACGAAGATGAACTGGATCTGTTCAGCGACACCTCGCGCCAGTGTTAGCAGCTTGCCTCTGCGTCCACTCTACTTCACGTACCTACAGGTAGCTTGGGCACGTAGACTTGCGGGACCGCCAGACCCGATTTGACGAGGTAACGTGTTGTAGCCACCTCGCTCTCTTGCATGAGACTTTCCATCTTCCCGGGGTGACGGTTGTCCATTGTTCGTATACGCGCGAGCCACCGGACGCCGTCATCAAACATTATAGGGATGTGCAAATGTCGGCCGCCGCGAGGGAGCTGGCGAATGTCAGCCGGATAGTCGGCTTCAGCTTTGTGATCCGGTCGAAGTTCATCTGCGTATTTTACGATGTCGATCTTCTGGGCAAGCTTGACCAGCTCAGCTAGCTGTAAGGGAGCGTCAGTCTCTTCTCGCCCAGCCACGCTACTACGGACCTCCAAGCTATACCATCCGCGCGCTGGAAGGGGATCCTGTTCAAGGTCGGATGACGCCTGCACGGCTCGGATCAGCTCACCATGGCGTCGCTCGTGTACCACTATAGTCAAGAGTGAGGTCGGTGGTTGTTATTGTGCACATTGTACCGCCGCGAAGCAACGCAAATTTGCTGCACCGTTTCAGGCTGTGATCGCCGGTGCGGCCAGTGCCTGTTGAACGTCTTAGCGTGTCCTTTGGCCGCAACACACAGTCCGTGCGGAAGTCTCACCGAGATCGCCTAGCGGCAAATCAGCTGCGGTTCGAGATGCCTTGTGCTGAAGAGTGAATGGGGATGCTCCGCACATCATGCTTTGTCTCAGCGTGGTGTTCGACATTGCCGATTGCAGCTTTGACCGTCCCTCTTGGCAATGTCACCTCCCTTTGCGCTGAGGATGCTCTGTATTCTGGACCCGAGGCCCACGCGGCGAAGATGCAGTAAGCCAAAAATGGCCTTGATCGAGTTGCGCTTGTTCAACTTCTAGACCCGGCTTCAATGGTTCTAGCCATAAACCTGCAAAACCTCACAGTGGCACTCTTCTGTGAGGCTGGATTGAAGGCGTAGCGCACATCGCATGCGGTTTTGTCCAAGAGAAGGGTGCCGATACCATCTCATCCCGTACCGATATTCACATAAAGCGCCTGTCCTGCTGTTTGACACTGCGTCCAGCCGACAATCTCGATTGAACACATTCGAAGTGGCCCTCCACATGACCGGTCGTTGCCCATACTACGATGAAGAGCGGGACAAGTTGTGTGGCAAATGGATGCCCAGTGGGGCCACCGTGTGCCCCCTTCGTACGTTCCTGGGAGCCCATGATAGCATGGATCTGATGCTGCCACAGACGAGTACCTTTACACCGGACGCAAGATCTCTCGCTGCACCTATCGCGGCCCGGGAGGTGAGAAGTGCGATGTGTGGGTCACACGTATCCGCTCTCTGTGTCCCGTCCGTGAGTAGACCCAGTGCCACCCTGGTTCGGCAGCTGACTACATGAAGACTTGCCAGGCGGTAGCGGTAGAAACCTCTACCAGTTCTGAGGCTGAACAGGCGGCTGCCTCGCAACGGTCACTCCTTTTGCCAACACCCCTACTTCACTGTTGATTACACTTGTACTTCACGTTGTCTAATACTAATGATCGATGCCATGACGACGGGTTCGTCAGCTTGAGGACGCTGCTCCGTACGCCACATCACTTTTTCAGAATTGCATCGGCTTTCGCGGGGTGTACGCCTCCTGCAGCGCCACCAGCTCCTCGTCGGTCAACACGATCGCCACAGCCTCGACTGCCTCGTTGATCCTCTGCTCCGTCTCCAGCCCCGTCACCGGCATCGCTCCTTTTGCAAACACCCACGCAAGCGCAATCTGCGCCATGCTCTTGCCGCGCTTTTCCGCCACCTGCGCGACGCCGGCAACGATCCGGCGATTACTCTCATCCTCGCCGCTTCGGAAGAACGTCTTGAGGAACGCGTCTTGCTGTTCGCGTACGTCCGAGTGATCGTCCCATGGGCGGGTGAGGGTGCCGGACGCGAGCGGTGACCAGGGGATGTAGCCGACGCCCGAGAAGGCGCAGTACGGTAGCATCTCGTGCTCTTCCTCGCGGTACACGAGGTTGTAGAGCCCCTGCATGCTGATGAACTGATGCCAGCCATTGGCGGCTGCAACATTTTGCAGGTTTTGAAATTCCCACGCTTTCATCTGGACGAGTCAGTAAAGCAAGACGGCAATCTAGACGTACCGAGCTGGCTCCAATGTAGCGCGCACGACCCGATTCGACAAAATCGTTGAGCGCTCGCATGATCTCTTTTGGCGACGCTTCCCGATCCAGTCGGTGGATCTGCAGCACATCGGGGTACGTCCCGAGGCGTTCGATGGAGGCGTCGATGGCGTCAAAGATGTGCTTTCGTGACAGGCCGCAGCGATTGACCTGTCGGTCAGCACTGGATGCATCAATGTTATGCACTCACCTGAATACCATCGTTGTACGCAAGATACTTGGGCTCCACCGGCGCATCCTCCTCAGGCACGAACTGGTGACATTTCGTCAAAAGCACGACGCGGTTCCGCGGAATCTTGTATTCCTTCAGGAACGCGCCGACGATGCGCTCCGCCTCGCCGTTCGAGTAGACATCGGCCATGTCGAAGGTGTTGATGCCTTGGTCGTAGGCGTATTTGAGGATTGGCAGCGCCCTTTCCTTTGGAAGCAGCCACGGCTGCCACTTGTTGCCGAAAGACAAGCAGCCGAGGATGACGCGCGAGACTTTGAGCGCCGAGTCGCCGAGGCTGCATCGTCAGCAGTGCGCAAGGCGTCGAGCACCCACCGAACGTATTGCATCTTGTTCTCTGGGGACATGGCGAGATGAAGACGAACAGCTGCAGCCGTGGATATATAACTGGACCAGTGGAGGTGGAGGTGGAGGTGGAGGTTTGAGAACCGAATACTCCCGGAGTCCGAAGCTTGGCACTTGCCTCCACTGGATTCAATGAGCTGCATGGGACTATACACCTTGTGCCCTGATCAGTCGCACTAGACTTTCTTGCGGTGTTCCTGTAGAGGTCAGCGCGATCCTTCCGCCGCAAGCAACTCACAGGCTTGTGTTCGACCTCGTGGTCGACGTGTACGAAGCATCGCGATACATCCGGCAGCGCCTCGATGGCATCCTGCAGGTTCTGGCTGATGTCGTGGGCGTCGACAAGCAGGGTCGCTGGCGGCAGGACGATGTCAATCTCCACGACATAGTTTGGGCCGCTGTGGTACACGTTGCACGAGTCGATCTTTTCAATCCGGTCGTTGAACGTCATCGCCTGCGGCGTAAGTGAAGGGGACGCGCGGTTGTGGGAAATCACCTTGTAGATGACGAGCTTTTGGAACTCGGTCGGCGCGGCGATCCCGGCGAGGTGGGTAAAGTGCTCTGTGCGGTGTTAGCGCGCGCATATCAAGGTGTCGCCATACCGTAGGCGGTCCGGACCCAGATGAGCGAAATGACGGTTGCGATGAGCATGGCACCAGCCGGGTCAAGCCTGCTGCATGAGCGACACCTTGTCTATCCGACAGGCGACGTACCACCACTTGAGCTTGGAGCCGCCAGCACTGGTCAGTAGACCAAAGCTGTGTTGCATGAGAAGAGTGAGGTCAACATGGGAGCGTCTCACCCGTTTCTGCCGAGCGTCAATGCTGTTACACGCTGCAGTGTGCGACTCACGTCAAGAGGTCATTCCGGTGGTCTTCCCAGAGCACGTTGACTTGACTCGACGCGTTGCGGATCGCGTAGCAGTACAAGAAGAGACCGAACTTGGTGGCTGACGAAGGTGAGCACCGCCCGCCTGTAAGACTGCACTCACCTAGAGCAATGCCAACGGCAATGATCGATGGTAGATGGAACTTGTACACTTCCTTGCCGTCGTGCGTGACAAACTCTTGGATGGATTGGACCTGGCGAGGTGAGCGAGGGTAAAGGCGCCGCAGCACGACTGACGATGAGGATCATGTTGACCCTAAGTAAAGTGAGCGTTGTCGGGAACTGCAACGAGCGACTCACATGATCATGATGAACGCATAGATGACATTGCCGCTGATCAGTCAGCAGAGACCCGCTGCCTGAGGCACAACGTACATAGACTCGAATCGGCTACCGCCCGCCGCTGTCCGACGTCAGAGATTGACCTGCAATCAGAGACACTCACGCCACTTGCGCTCCTCAGCCCTGTCAGCAGCTCGGTGCATGACAAACAGCAGCAGATTGGCGAAAGGATCGACTAAGGGAATGAGTGGGGCAGGGGCGCCAGCAGGCCACGCACAAACTGTCAATGTCAGCGAGCGCCGGCGCAACCGTCCGCAACGCACCAGAGTCAATCATGGTCGCAAACAGAGATAGCGAGCCAGAGCTGATAGCCGCGTAAAGCTGGAGGATGGCTGCAAGCGTTAGCAAGCAACAAAGCCTGCCGAAGACGGACCAAGCACAATGTTGGCGCCGAACGAGACGTAAACTGCAATCTTGACCTTGAGAGCTGAAGCGGCGGCATCGTCGGCAGCGTCGGACGTGTGAGCGTGCAGCGGTTTGAGCAGTGCTTGGATGTGCTGGCAATGTAAGCCGACGAGCCTGCATAGCTATGACCCACCTCGTTCTGCTGCTCGTAAAAATTGGTGACTTTCTTGGCTGCTCGGCGGCTGCTGTTGCGTCTGCGGGGTCAGTCACTGCACATTCCGCCAGGACGACTCACTGCCGGATTGACGCCAGCTGGTCATTCGTGACGACCTTGTCCCTTAGCAGCAAAGGATCTTTCACGCCCAGCATCAGCAATTGCGAATGCCAAGCCAGAGCTCTACACACCCCGTTCGCCCGACTCGCGACCGATGGATGACCTCGGCGCCTCGACTTCTCCAAGCGCGTGCAGCTCCATCGATGCTCCTGCTGTGCTATTCACCATCTTGCAGTAACCCGTCGTCGTTGTCTTGCACAGCTGGACGATCTGATTATGTGTTACGATCGGCTCCATCAATTGCAGCACGTGGTCGGTGGCAAAAGCAACATCATCTCATCGCTTGAGCGTCCGCTGCTTCTCGGCGGCAGCGACAATCTTCTGCTCGACAAACATGCCCTTGCGCTTGCGGACGGCGTCGACGTAGAGCTTGGCCACGTTGGCGCGGTCCGCCTTTTCGCCCAGATCTTCGAGCTCTTCAAGCGTTGTTGGTACCCAGAAGGGATCCATCGGGAGCGTTTCGAAGCTGCAAAGTCAGCTTGAGCGGTCGGAATGGGGTAGACGCACCCGCTGAAGATGAGCTGCGGGCTGGCAGCACCCGACGTACGCTTGCGGATCTCTACGCCAGTCAGCCTGTGCACTGTACTCGTCAACGACCCACCATCCGCAAAGCCAAACGACTCGACGACCGGCAGCATCGACTTGATCGAGAAGAACGACGTGCCCTCTTTCATCTCTTCGGCGACGATGCGGCCGCGCCGACGAGCCACGACGGCATAGACTTTGCCAAGGACGTCGGCTGGGTTGTCAGTAAAGTGATTGCCCGTGCAAGACTCACTCGACGCTTGGATATCGCAAGTGTACATGGCCAGCTTGATGCGCGGTGACCAGTCGAGCATGCCGGCTCTGCACGCGTCCTTGACCGATGAGATGAGCGAGCCGACGACGGCGGCCATCCGGGATCGTCCTGTTGAAGTGAGCTAGAGATAACAGCAAGCACCTGCATACCCTGGTCATCCGCATCATCCTTGCCGACCGTGACTTCTTCCACGACCCAGGCCATACCCACGACCGGCTCGGCACACAGCGGCCCCTGGAACGTGGCAATCTGGAAGCCAGAGTCGATACTGTCGTCAAACTCGCGCAGCATCCGGATCTCGGCACGACCCAGACCGGCCGTCTGTTCGAGCTCGGTCGTGTCGTTGACGATCGCCGTGACCTCGTCGGCCGTTTTCCCCTGAGATTTCGCTTGTTGGATCCGTTCTTGGCGCTGCCGCAGGCTGTATCATGAGCTCGAATCTCTGGCATGGCGACTCACCGATCCAGTGTCGCGCCCGCCGGGTCCAGCAGTAGATTCGCACCGACGTGCTTTGGACCAAACGCCCAGACACGGTCCGCAGCGCCAACCCATTGCCCACCCGCTTCGTCGAGGATTTTGGCCAGCGCATCCCAGAAATCACCCGGCTTGACCTGCAGTCGCTCGTCCTGAGCGGCCTCGGCTGAATCCTGTTCCTCGTCGACATCGGCATCCGTTGCCATCTTGCGATCCGCTAACAGCGCGGCGATCGTTGATGCGTTGGCGAGGAGAAAGGCGGTAACGCTTTCAGGTAGAGGCACGGCGCGGATCTTGAATGTCACAAGTTGATTGGCGAGCGTACCGATGACGGTGCCGCGCGGAGCGTCCTTGACTTTGGGCGGGGCCATGTCTGCACGTCAGCGTCATCACTGGTCAACTCAAACCCACCGAGCCCCTTGACGGCAGTCTCGCGGAACGGCACGATCGCTTCCGACGCCTGAATCGCACACTTTGCAAAGCGCTCGCGCAAGTCTTTCAAGCATCGCTGTGGGCGTCAGCCCAGTAGTATTTCAGCAGCCTACAAACCTCGAGATGCAGCTCGCCCGCTGTCAAGATGACATGCTCGCCCGTCTCTTGCACCAGCACCTCGACACACGGATCGGCTTGGTTCAGCAGTCGCAGACCCTCGACGAGTTTCGGCATGTCCGCTGCGAAGTGTCAGCATGCGACGCGTGGTTCAAGTGCACTCACAAGGGTTCTCTGGCTCGAGCGCGACCCGGACAATCGGTGCCGACTGTGTTTGTCAGCCTACTCCGACGCAACGACCACTCACACTCATGGCGACCCCCGCGAGGTTCAAAAGCGCCTCGTCTGCAATCTCCTGCACGCCATCCGCATTCGGCGCCCACAGCGTCGCATTCCGCGGCACCTTGCCTTCGAGCCCGCCAATGGCGAACACATTGCCAGCGGGAACCATCTCGACAGCGACGAGCTCTCGTCCCATCATCATGTAGAGATCTTGAACTTGTACCTCGACGACGTGGCGCGCGTTCTTGGGGTGGCTCGGTGGCAGGGACGAGTCGAATTTCGGGAGGATGGCGAGGATGGGAGTGTGGCGATGCAGAGTGCCAGAATAAATGCGCGCGAAGCCGATCAGCGCTTCGGATGATTCCGGTTGTGATGGCGCTAGCTCTGGCTGAATCTCTTCCAGCAGCGGCTGTGGCTTCTCATGCAGTGACAGATCGGCCAGTGGGATCGGCACGCCCTGCTCTTCGTCTGGGATCGCTGCCCGCCGCTCTCTCGCCTCTTTACCGCGCTGCCGCATCTCTTCAGCCGTAACTTCTCTCCGCTTGAACTCGGGCAGCTCGGCGCGTCGGACGGCAAACATTTTGCTGACGTAGACGACGACGGTCGCGTGTGGGTCCTGCTTGCACGCGTACAGGTCTTGTTCGAGCTTGTTCTCTGGCTGGATCAACTCGGTCGTGGCGGAGCCGCCGAGGGAGGACGCCAGATCTGGGTGGAGCATGATGGGAAGTCGTACCGGTTGAGCTTGGGCTGGAGATGGAATCACGTCGACGACGGCTTGAAACGTCGTTGTGGACAGCGGGAGCCACTGCTGCATGATCTGCATGAGCAGGTTGCGCGTGTCTTTGGACCGGACGTCGCGAGGCAGCAGGCGGACGTTGAGTGCCGTGACAATCTTCTGCACCTTGTCGGGGTTGCTGCGTGGTTAGTTTGGTCTACTCGAAACGTCACTCACTGCTCGCCCAGGACCGTCTCATACACACGCCAGATATTCTCCAGCACGAATTGGACAAACATGGGCTTGAGGTTGCGCCCTGCCAACCGCTTGCGGCCGACGACGCGCTTGCTCTTGGGATCGAGATACCAGTCTCCCCAGAGGACCCTACGGAGATTCGCCTCTTTGATCCCCAGCTTGTCGGCGTACAGCTGCGCAAAGCGGCCCACGCGAAACGCCCAGCCGTCAATGGCCGACGCAAAGATGACGTTTCCTCGATCCGGGGCAAAGTAAATGTCTTCGTCTTCCTTTTCCTCGTAGCCAGCGTCGTCTTCTGCTGGCGTGTTGGTACCCGTGCCGGCCTGAGCGTCCTCTTCCTGCTCTCTCCTCTGTTCGAGCCGCTTCTCGCGCTGTTCCCGCCATCGAAGATCGTCTTCCATCCGCTCGGACGCATAGAAGCCGCCCATGACGGCGTTGACTTGCTCGATCAGCTGGCTCAGGTGGTGGTGGGCTTCTCCTGGGGACAGCTTGAGCTCGGTGATTAGACGATCCATCTTGTTAATGATGAGCAGCGGCCGGAGGCGATCGAGCCATGCCTGGCGGAGGACGGCGATCGTTTGTGTACACACGCCTTCGACGACGTCGACGAGGACGAGCGCGCCGTCGCACAGGCGTGAAGCGGTCGAGACTTCGGACGCAAAGTCGACGTGGCCGGGAGTGTCGATCAGGTTGAGGATGTGCTTTGGCGAGAGCTCGGCTGGTTGTCAGCTTGGTCCAAGCTCGTCCAAGCCTACCTTGGCCTTCTCTTGCTCTCCGCTTCATCTCGAACCGCAGAGAGACCTGCGTGGTCAGCCGTTGCACTTTGCCATGACCGTCCACCCACCGCACTGCTCTCCATCGTGATTCCTCGCTCCTGCTCATCCTCTCTCGAGTCTAGGAAGCGGATCTTGCCAGCCAGCCGCTGCGAGATGATGTTGTTGGACGAGAGCAGGCTGTCTGCGAACGAAGTCTTGCCATGGTCGACGTGAGCGACGATGGTGACGTTCTGCAAAAGTTCAAGTCAGCGATGGCGCCCTGTCGGAGGCGAGTACGGACGCGGGTGTTGGCGAGTGGGACGGCGAATGTGTGGGACATGGCCTCGTAGCTCTCTGGGTTATCAGTGAGTGCGGTCGCTGCTGAGCTGGCCGTTGAACAATCAAAGAGGACGGTGAGCAGAGCAAGGCGAAGGAAACCGGGCGGGCAGTGCGCCGTTGCCGTTCAACACTGTCGACGGCGCCGAGACGAGTCGCGGTCGTCCACACGCTCTTTCGACTCGGTATGCATCTCATCGAGCCCTGATCTATGGTGAGAGACGCCGAGAACGCAGAGCCGAGACTATTGAGACCCGAGTGAGAGCCGAGAGCGGCTCAAGTTGATCTGATGCATCCCGTCTTTCCGCATGCTCCCCTGAGCACATCTGCATCTTCTGCTATCGTCTACAGCCTGGACAGCAGCTCCCCCGCCGTTGTCACCCACCCACTCGCACTGGACAAGGATCGTCAGTTGTTTGCTCCCGGCAGCCAGCATCCCTCCCTCGACAACGGTACGTAGGGTTGTTCATCAACCAACAGCGCGGCAGGCAGTACATCCCTGGCACACTTCGCATGGCAGACGACACTCACCAGGCCGCCAACGGCAAGAGCGAAGAGCAGCGGTGGGGACGAGGTGGGTGCTTCGGACGACCACCAGACGCGACCTTGTTTGGCTCCATCAACCGGCTCATGCTGTGTGACCGATCGGATGTGTATTCCGCTGATAGATAGACTGACGTCCGCCTTTGTCTATAGTGCTGATCGCAGGCGGGACCGACTGGTCAGTGTTGCCATCTTTCAATCGAGCTCGTGCTGATGCTCCAGGCCCAACCTCGGCAAAAAGGACAAGCCCGCTGCAGGGTCGGTCGCATCCTCTCGGCGCATTCCAAGCTGATCAGCTCCAGCACCGACCTACTCACTCCTCGCATCCTCCGCTCGCTCGCCAACATCAAGACGGTCGCCGTCTACAGCGGCTGCTCGGCCGCCCACTCGATCTGCATCGACAGTCTGTCGGAGCCGTAGTGTTGCTCACGGCTGACAACGCGCTCAGTCCACGGCAACGCTCACCTGTTTGGCCGCAACACCTTCTCCTCACTCGGCCAGGCGACGGCGATCATCCCCGAGACGTGGCCGGTCAGGATCTCGCCCGCTGATCTTGGAGCGGCAAAGGATGTCACATTCGTCCATGCAGCAGCCGGGCGCAACCACACGCTGCTGGTCGCGAGTGATGGCCATGTCTGGAGCGCAGGCGCCAACGTGATGGGCCAGTGTGGGCATGTGGGTAGTGCTAAACTGTAGCGCAGCGGCTCACGGCTCAGTCGCCGTGTCCCGAGATCAAGGTGTTCACCAAGATTGCCGGGCCGTGGGGCAAGGACGCGGTCAAGGCTGTACAGGTGGGTTGGTGATGGCAGGATTCAGCTGATCGTAGGTCACGGCCGGCGCGACGTTTTCCCTCGTCTTGACATCAACGGGTAAAGTCTATGCTATGGGCTCGAGCGAGAAGGGTCAGCTCGCCAACGGCAAGACTGGTGCGTACGCAACGATCGAAACCCTCGAGCTGACGCTTCAGGCGAGCGCATCGTGTCGGCCGGCAAGTCGAGCTTTGACATCGAGTGGATCCCGCGTGAGTCGTACTGCTGTGCACCACACGGCGCTGATTCATGCAGGCCAGATCCGTCCGCTCGATCCCAAGAACATCGTGCAGATCGCATCGGGCACACAGCACTCGCTCGCCATGGACGACGAGGGCTACGTCTACGCTTGGGGCTTTGCGGGCTATGCCCGCCTCGGGCTGGGCGATCAAAAGGATCAGGTGCTGCCGCAGCTCGTGCCGCAGGTTGGCTCTATCCAGCGTGCGGGACGTCAAGCTGACTCTACAGTTTACGGGGCAAAGCCGGGTGATGCGTGCGAGCATGATTGCGTGTGGGCCGACCAGTCAGTCTGCAATGTGGCGCACACGCCTGGCTGACGGATCAGACTCGGTCGTGGTCGATGGGCAAAATATGTACTATGCGGCTGGCAAGTGGAAGACGACGGGGGATGGTGCGTCTGCGCTGTCATGCCACGGCTCGACTGACGATCAGGCTCTGGCGGCCAGCCATGGACGACGTTCAAGTATATGCAAGACTGTGAGTTGCGTGCTAGCAGGCGTGTGCTGACTGCGCAGTGATGGGCTGGAAGATCAGCGCCGTCAGTTGCGGTGGCTCGACTCACTTTGCGATCGCGCCAGACGGCGAGTCGACCATGACGGCCGGTTGGGGTCAGGGCGCACTCAACGGCGAGCTCGGCTTCGGCGATGATCAGCCAAAGAGTGCGACAAAGCCACAGCGGATCGAGCCACTGAATGGTGTCGACGTGATCAGGTGCGTCGACATGGCGTCGCAACGTTGCTGAAATCCCAGTGTGGCCGCAGGCGCCTGGCACACGCTCTTTCTTGCGACCCCAAACGCAGCGCTGTCCAATCTCGAACGCCATCCTGAAACTGTCGATGCTTCGAGCGTCTGCGTCGTGTGCGCACAAGAGAGGGACGACGAGCCGCTCGAGTGTGAAAAGGTGCGCCGTGACCACGTCGATAACGCTGACGCGCAGTGCGACGAGCCATACCACACTGACTGCCTCGATCCTCCGCTGAGCGCCGTCCCAGACGGCGAGTGGTTCTGCCCGCCGTGCGCGCAAGAGGGCGAGTCGCCGACTGGGGCCGCCAAGAAACCGGCAAGCAGCAAGGGCAAGAAGACGGCGCAGGGTGGGAAAAAGGGCAAGGTTGCGCAGGTCAAGACGGCCGCACAGAAGGGTGAGTACGCCGGGCGACACGAATCACGCTAAAAGTCCCAGCGGTGAAAAAGAGGCGGTGATGTGCATCACTCTGCAAATGTATTCTACAATCTCGTGAGCGCTTCCCTACGTTGACCGCTTGCTGCGCTTGCTGGTTTTGCCTTTTGGTGTGGCGCGTTTGGTCTTGCCTTTAGCCTACGACTTGGCTGGAGGCGGTAGAGTTGACGGCTCGTCCTCTTCCAGCTTGCGCTTCTCGATCTGTACTGCAGGACCCGCGTCTGTGCTATTCACGATATCGAGATTGGCCCAGGGATACGGCGTCGCTACGATCAAGGGCGTGCTCATGAAGAGCATGAGGAACTGGGTCGATTCTGCCAACGTCATGCCCTCTAGCAGCAAGAAGGAAAGCTCGCGCGTCGGCAGCGTGATCTCGAGCGGGCACAACGCCATCCTCTGCAGTTGCTCACCCCGCGGCTTGAGGGAGAAAATGTCGCAAAGACCAGGCATTTCTGCGAGCGGCGTCAAGTCGCCTTTGCCGAGCTTTGCCCAGGTGGCTGCTGGCGTCGTCTTGATCGTCTGCCTCAGGTGTTCAAAGTGGTCTTTGAAATCGACGCTGGGATCGCCGGTATCGACGTAGCGCTTTGCGAGCGTGACGCGGGCAGATGGGCCGAAATAGTCTGACACGTCGCTCGGGGTGTGATACAATGTGCCGGGAGCCGGTGCCCCCTCGACATGGTCTCTGAGCGCTCTGCACGGTCAGCCGGCTTGCGCGTCAACTGGCTACTTACCCAGCGGCAACCAACTCTTTGTTCGTCCACAGACTCATGGCGAAAACCCACGAGCGCCACTTCATAAACGACTCGATCTTGCCAAGGCCCGGGACGGCAATGATGACATACATGTTCGAGTAACCGTCGTCCAACCCCCGTGGAGTGCGTTTGTTGTCTGCATTGCACTCGACGAGAGCGACTACGCCTTGCGGCAGCGACGAACGATCAACTTGGCGCACGCCATCGGCATCGAATAGCGTGAACTCGGTCGGGTGCGTTGCCATCACGACCGGAACGTGGTGAGCGAGTAGTTGGGCAAGAAGATACGTCAGAGCCGTCGTTTTGCCTGCTATCGTTAGCTGCGGCCAGGCGAGGAGTGACCTACCTGTGCCAGGCTGTCCCCACATGACCAAAGACCCCCTTTTGCTCTGCGCCCGATCCTCCTGGATGCATGCCCAGATACGCTCATAATCACGCCGAATCATGATGGGGTTTTCAACGTCAGGTCGAAACGAGAGTAGAGGCTGACGCAGAGTCTTGATCGTCATGCCATCGTGCTCGACCGTCTTGACGGGATCGCCGCCACCTTGCCAGTACTCGGTCCAGAACGGCTGCGCCCACCCAGGCGCGGATCGGGTGCTGTCTTGCGCTGTCGACATGACCGTGGTTGTTGCTAGTGTCTGCGTTTCGAGTCATTTCGCGCTTTTGACTCTAAGGCGGACGCGTCATTGCGAGTCGGCCGGGTCGTGGATGGCAACGGGCGTAAACCAAATATTGCATCACCTCTTGTCGTCAGCCGCTGGGCACTACCCAGCACTATTGACTCTGCTCGTATCGACCTATGTGTCCTTGTTAACAGCTCCTGAACGATGCCTTTGCGCAGGATTCCCCACTGCTCGTCCGAGATCGACTGGATCATCCCTCTGATGCGCATGATGCTGCCAAAGTCCCGGTCGACATCGCCTGTTTTGAGGTAGCGGTCGGGACCAAACATGTCAGAGACTTCTTCGATCGTGTAGTGTGCTTGGCCCGACTGGTTCCATTAGGGGGGTTCAATTCATAGTTCGATGCAGAGTTCGATCTATCACGTGGTTTCTGATCGTTCAACGGGACCATTTTTGGCTGAGTGCCGTCGAACCGGCGAAACGGCAGTTCGTGCAAACAGCCATCAGTTCGACACACCGTCACTCTCGCCACAGACCTTGCGCAATCCCACCGAGCTCAAAACATATTCTACACAGACCAGATCGATATGTCTGCAAGTCTCAGGGCTGAAAGGTTTGTCTAGCCGGCTCTTTCGCCCATCGTGTTACCCCATCTTTCACCCTTCCGCCACTCATGTAGCCTCTGTTTGATCGTCTGTTTCTCAACTTGGGCTGATCCCTGTTGCCTCAAAGCTCGTCCCAGGCTGCTGCTCGGGCCACCAAAGCCAAAAAGTGGACTGTCGATGCCAAGGACGCGCATAGCAAGTCATCCGCGGACGTCTTCTTTGATTTCATGAAGGACAAGAAGAACTTCGACCGCTGGATGCATTCTGGCCGCGAAACGGGCTGGGGACCGCAGAAGACATTCACGAAGTGTCTTCAGCCCCTTCTGGAAGCCGCTGGGTGCACCCAGAAGCGTGACGCGAGCGCTGCAAAGTCATGGGTCAGTGCACATGATCTGTCCTCATACACGCGCGCTCACTTGCACAGTGGCTGCGCCAAATGGCTGAGTTTCGCACTGTCAGGGACTGGCTTGAAGCTACGGGTACAGAGACGCTTGCAGAGCAGCAGCTTGGTCCCAAACCGGATGATGTCTCGAAGGAGGAATGGATGCGGCGTATGTACCGTCTTTTCGATGCCAGGACGCTGATTCTCACCCCAAATTCAGCAATGGCCATTGAAAAGTACCCCTTCTTCGACAGGATGCTGGAAATTGTTGGAAATTCAGCGGTGGTGGGTCCTACGGCGCCTCAGAACACGCAAGACACCACCGGTGCTTCTGATCACCTTGCTGGCCTTTTGCGTGGTCGTGCGCGTACCCCGGATGAGGACAACCACCCGGAATCCGATGAGGACGAGCCAGAACGGTCAGCGCAGTCGCCGGCGACCCCTCGCGCCTCAAGTACGCCTAGACGGGGAAAAACCAGCGTCCGGCAGAAAGCCCGTATGTCTTTGTGCTGTATTATTATTCCCTCCAATAACGGACTGACAATAATGATACTACTACCAGGCTCCTACAAGGACATCGCGTCGGTCTACTCGAACGGTGCCGAGAGACGCCGCAAGGTTCTCAAATCCCAGGCCAAAGCCGCAAAAATTGCTGCGCGCAGCAAAGCCGACTTGAACCGGGCGACAGAGCAGCACCAGCGGCTGAAGATCGTTGATGAGATTGTGGCGCGTGATGGGGTGACGTTTGAGCAGGCGCTGGAGACCTACGACAAGCGCATAAAGGCGCTGAATGAGCGTTTCCAGCGCCCTGCCGTCAGCTCTGAGTCTGACAGCAGCTCTGGTAGCGACATTGAGTAGATGCCTTATGCATCTTCGTCCAACAGTCGCAATTCAGCCATTAACGCTGTCCGCCGAGCGTCATTGGCACCGCGGCGCTCCTCGACTTCGAAAAGATCTTGTACTTCGGCGTCGATCTGCTCCTGGTGCTCGGCATCCTCGTCAAGCTCCTCTTCTCCATACTCTGCAGCCGTCTCTATCAGCAGATTGTGTAGTACGGCCGCTGCGTGTATAAACGACTGCGCAAGCATGTCGCCACGCTCGGCTTCGACTACAACTCGCATGCAGCGTAGATATTGAAACCGAGCCTTGAGTAGGCCGATACAGTTCTCCACGCGCACTCTGATCCGTGCGGCACGTTTATTGAAGCGACCCTGCAGCTTTGTGAGCATTGGTCAAGCCAAAACAGTCGTACACACTCGAGTAGTTGTCAAATCGTCCTCGCCGCGTTGACGCTTGAACAAGGCCACCAAATATTCCGTATTGGTGTACCCTGCATCCGCCAGGAGGTACTGACGGCGCGAGAACCAGTCTTGAGGCCGTTGACCAAGTGCAGAGTTTGAGTACACTCGCCAATCGCCAGCTGCGCCCGGCCATCCAAGATCGAGCCACCGTATCCTCATTTCGTGGTCGCAGACTAGCATTACGTTGAATGCGTAGCACTTCTTGCGAGTCCAGTAGGCCACATGATCGTCTCGACGGGGCTTGGAGTCAAGCACGGCGTAAAACCCGTCAACAAAGCCGACGCAGTTGGGCAAGCCAGTTTTTTTCGCGATGTCGCGCCGCTCTTGATCATCAGGCCAATAGAGATGGTCTGCTGCAATGTCGATGATGGCTTTCAAGCTGCGGATGATGTAGTTGAGCACCGTGCCCTCTATACAGCGTTAGCTACAATCAAAACACAAATTCAGACTTGCCCGCGATCCCGAAGAAGTGACGAGCTCCTTGGTAGCCTGCAGCCGTTCCCGACTGGCCAAGATGGTACATGAGGACCATGAGTTGATAATGGGACGGCTGCTGGGGTTTCCTGGCCTCCAAATTGTAGAAAGCCGGGTTGTCTTTGATGAGGTCGTTGATGGCATACAACTCGCTTGGATAGACGCGAAAGTGACGCCGGAAATCAACTTCTGGCATGCGCAGAAGGCGCTCGAATGTTGCCTTGACATTATGGGCACGCTCCTGGCCAGGATCGCGACGCCGCTGAAGGTATCTCGAAGCTGCGACGGCTTCTTGAAGCTCCATCAGCTCGTCGAATTCCTCATCGTCGTCCTCGAGCCCAGCCTCCATTACAGCGGCTAGGCAACTTGTGAGCTCATGTAGTAGCTTGGCTTTCTCAGTATGCCGAACCATTCTTGGCTGGTGTTGAGTGGTGGCGAGTAACAACAAGTGCAAGACGAATGCATAGAAGCAAACTCAAGCAAGATTTACATTTCCCACGCAGTGCTTGCACGAGTGCGGATCGAACAATTGCATCATCGAACGGGGCACTCAGCTCTGACTGCCTTTTCCGGAAGGTGACTGATCGATCGCTGGAACGAACTTAGCACCGAACACTTGAATTGAACCCCCCTATTGTTTGAACGCTGCGATCAATGCGTGCTGACACTTGAACGTCTAATTTGTCCCCTCGCGCCTTACGCGCGCTTACTGGCCTACTTCGCATGCCTAATGCGAGCATGTTGACTTGTTCAGAGGTAACATGCGATGACCTCGAACTCGCAAATCGTCATCACGGTGCAGTGTAGGTCGACATCGTCGATGCGCCTCGACGTGACACGTCGTCGAAGGCGACCTCGACGCACCCCGTCACGCCGAGATCCGACGTCGAGCGTGAAGTCGACCTACTCGACGTATCCATCTATGAACGTCAGATCAGGTGAGTCCGTGAAACTATCCAAGTGTTACTGTGCTTATCACCGCAGCAATCCATCTCACGCAATCATTATGCTAGCGAAGTACACAAACGAGCTGGAGCAGGTGCGGATACGGGAATCAAGGTGAGTCGATAGGGGGTGGAGGGTCGGTTGCTGGTTGCATGCGGGGTAGATTGCGATGCTCGATGCCGTGCTTGAGTAGAGAGGTGTTTGGCTGTCACCAGCCGTAACGTTGGGAGCGGTGGTGAGTGCAGTGTACAGAACAGGGTCGGTCGCCGGCGGCACCAAGTAGACTTGATTGGCGTGTGAGGGGCAGCGACGTGACGGGGCCATCAAAAGCCATACTTGCTTGGCTGTGTTCTACGTCGCTTCCGTCGGTCTGTCGGATCGGCATCAGTACTGCCGTCAGTCTCGCGTCCGTCGTCATGTTCGAACGTCGACATTGTTCCCATCTTGCTCGTGCGCGAACTTGCTCCGGTTGCGTCTTTGGCCGTACTGCTAGCCTCGATCGGAGCGGCGGAGCGGACGTCGGCGTTGATAGTATCCTTCGTCTGGATCGCGACACTGGCAGCTGCCTGACGCTTGGCCGTTAAGCTGCCCTCCATTCTGGCTGGTGTTGCTGACGCGCCCAATACC
This sequence comes from Holtermannia corniformis, assembly GCA_001599935.1. Classification (NCBI taxonomy): domain Eukaryota; kingdom Fungi; phylum Basidiomycota; class Tremellomycetes; order Holtermanniales; genus Holtermannia; species Holtermannia corniformis. The sequence goes on along the minus strand of BCIJ01000021.1, from coordinate 35,462 downwards.
CCGCTGTCTTCGGTCGGCGACGTAATGTTGTCCAAGCACTCGATCTGCGGAGAGTCAGTTCTGCTTAGGTGCCGACTCGAACTGTAGCTCACAATCTTGTCCCGATCCGATGCTGCCTCCACCGCCGCGACGCCTGCCTCGGCGACGTGCAACAAGCCGGCTTGCGGAACCTCCTGGATGGCGAACGGGTCAAATCGAAGAGGTGCATGCGCCATGGGCAAGGGTAGCTGCACCGTGGTCGAGGTCGAGGGGAAATTGACGAGGACGGGCTCTCCCTGGTCGCCTCTACTCAGATACCGCAGGACTATCGCCTCGTAGAGGGCATCAGCTACAGCGGGCATGCAAGCAAACATGGCCGTGAACGCGGATTGCTCGACCAGCTGCCGACCCGCCGCAAGATTGAAAAAGAGACTTGTAAGGTGTTCTGTCGGGATATAGTACTCCCCAATCGGCCCATCGTCCAAGCACGGCTGCGATCTCACGGGACGAAAGTAAAACAGCTTATTGAAGCCCCGGCGCTGCTCTTCATGGGTAGAATCGGACAGGTGGCCGTCGTTGAGCGAAGCCCAGTTGATCCCTTTAACGGCGGTCTTGATCTGCAAATGTAGGCCGAGGAAATCAGCAGCGACATTGCCTGTGTTGGGATACGTCTTAGTAAAGACTGTGCGCATGCAGGGTCCAAACAGATCAAAAACTTCCTCAGGCGTATAGAAGGGTCCGGATGAACTGCGGCGGATGACTGGAATGGGACGGGCAGCAGATCCGATCGATTCTCGGAGATGGCTGCAAGACCCCGTCAGCGTGACCTCGGAGCTTAGCAAGCGTCACTCACATGAGGTGATGAAGCTCGGCCTTCGACCACAACTCCATCGTGACCACGAACGGGCGCCAATACTTGATGTATTGATAGATGCGTCGCGGCCGCGTCGACGCTGCTATCACAGTATGCAGTTTGTTCTTGCCATTGGGCCTGAACTCGTCTGGGACACCGTCGATGCTGTCGTTGCAGTCAATAAGGACCAGCGTGCCAGGCGGATAAGGCCCTTGCGAAACTGTCATGGCTCCTTGATTCGTGAAGAGCGAATACTCGGTCGTTTCACAAACGACTAGCACCGGTGTTCGCCTGGCCAATGCTCGCGCCATGATGTAAAGCAAGCAGGTGGTCTTACCTTTACAGCGCGTCAGCAGCCTGCCTCAGATGGTGTAGGAACGTACCGATGCCAGGGTGACCGTATATGACCAGCCTACTCTCGTCGAGCGGGCCCGCCAGGTCGGTTTCGACGTGCTGCCAAATCCGTACATATTGTGGCCGCACGTACAGCGGGTTGACCTCATCGGGGGTCCAGTGAAGATACGGGTCGGCCAGTGTTTCTATGCGGTCCCCTTTGTGGATGACGAGTTGGGTAGGTTCTGCAGCGCCCCAGTACGTTTTCCTCATCTTGGCTCGCCACGCATCAGCGTATGACTCGGTCATCGTTGCACGAGTATGCCTGGTCGTTGCAGGTTGCAGGCGGTGGCGAGGTCCCAGTCATAGAGTGGGCGAGGACGGGTCCGGTCCAGACTGATATAAAGCGCGAGGTGGACGCGTCTAGGCAGCAACAGCATGCATGGATGATGACTAGCAAATGCGCCCGCTGATGGCTATGGCGGATCTAGTCGCCCGTAAGTTCACTTGCGATCGGCAATGTCTGGCGCGCCGGGTGCCAACATCTTTGCAAACTGGTTTTGCTGCTCCAGCGTGTCAGCGTCCGCCCAATCCAGGAGGCGTTCAGCCATATAGCGCGTAGGTATGAGTTTTGTTACAGGGTATTGCTGCGGTTGGGGTCCGACGGGTTTGATGAACAATAAGCGGGAAGGGTGATATAGCGACACTTCGGGTTTGGCATTCAGCGTCATGCCTTTGCCTATCATCACCCAGTCGCGTGTAGACAAGTCGTCAACGCCATGCCTTACCGTAGACGTGCCGTGTCGAAGATGGGGATGCATGGTACAAGTCCTCTGCCTAGGGGGAGTGAACCACATTTCAGCGCATATGAGCCCGCCCTCTCTTGGGGCGCGCGCCCGTCAGCTCGCCTTGGGGTCGCATCCTTTTTCGAGATAAGATGGCTCCCTCGGCCTCGCTCGACGCCTGAGAAGGTATCGCTTCAGCGCGGGCCAGCTCTTGATGCGCTGCGGTTTGAGCGTCACGCAACGCCTCTTGCACGGCCGGCGCGTCGCCGAAGAGCGCAATGAAACGCTCTTGCTCGGCTGGACATGGTCCCGCCGCTAGACTCAGCAGTGTAGACGCAAGGAAGGGCGTCGGAATCGTATACGTTCCCGATGGGTTGCGATCGAGTCGCGGCGCAACGAATAGCTGTTGAAGGAAGAAGACGGTGCTGAACTCTGCGCGTTGCTTATCCGACGCCAACTCTGAAGGGCCAGCATCGCCCAGCCTCGACCAAGTGGTCCAGGCTTGCCCGGGGCAGACTGTTGGCGTCGTGGAGACAAATCGTCGGATGGTCTCCATGATCTCGGCAAAGTCGCGTTCGATACTGCCTGTGTTGGGGTACCGTCGAGTGATGACGGTACGGATGCAAGGGCCGAAGAGATTGAAGACTTGTTCAGGCGTATAGTAAGCCCCGTTGTCCTTTTGATCACCAGGCAAGGCTAAGCCCGTGTAGTCACGCAGCGCTCTGTCGAGTCAGCCAGTTCATCACCAGACAACTCACATCAGGTGCAGCAGCTCCTCCTTCGACCAAAGCGCCATTGTTAGGACCCGCGGTCTGTGGTACTTGATGTAGCTAGCGAGTCTTGATGTATGCTTTGCGGCAACGACAATGGTGTAATCAGTGAACCGGTCTTGATAGCTTGCCACGACATCCAGGGGTACGATACCCTCCCGGCATTCAACCAGTGCGATGCTACCACGCGGGAACGGGCCCTGCGTGACCTCGCGCACTCCGTTTTCGTCAAACACTATGAACCTGTTTGGATGTGACACGAGCACGGCAGGCCGGCGGTCCGCAAGTGTCCTTGCAAGGAAGTATGTCAGAGAGGTTGTTCTACCTGTTTGAGTCAGACCGTTCAGCCTGGTGGACGCACCGATCCCTGGGTGACTGTAGAGGACGAGCCCGGGCTCGACCCATTCCGTTTGCGGATTCTTGGACAGCTGTCGTTGGACATTCCGCCATATCCTGCTGTACTCTTTGCGAATCAGGATTGGGTTCACTTCGTCGGCTCGCCAGGTAAGGAGTGGGCTCCGTAGCGTCTCGAGCGTCATCCCGCCATGTGTGACAGTCATGGTTGGGTCGCCTGCACCCCAATATTCCGTCCACATCCGTTCGGCCCGGGATAGACTGCCCGCATCGTGAGTATGCCTTGGCGAGCCGCTGCTGAAGTCACTGTCGCTGTCGCTGCTGTATTCGCTGGACATTCTCTGAAGAAGCTTTACCTGGCAGCGAGACAGCATCAAGACGTTGGTGGTTATTTGCTCCGCTAACAAGTGTTGGATTATTGCTTGTTCTCCTACATCTATCTGCTCCACTTGCACAACCATATTCACCTCGCCATGTCGTCCAGACCACTCGTGCCGCTGCTCAAAACCTCGACAAAGCTGCAGACTCGCTCGGTCATCCACCACGCACGCCCCGCTCGTACCCCTTTCCTCGCTGCACCATCATCTCCTAAACCGATCAAGCCGACATCGGGCACATCCACACCCAACCCTGCCGCGTCAACCTCGACCCTGAGCCACACGGTTCTCGAAGATTCGGGCTTGGTGTTCAGCCACAACCCGCCTGCTTCGGCGCCGAGCTATACGGCTGGCCAGGTGCCCGAGTTTTTAAAGTGGGTCGGCGTGGCGGGACCCGAGGCGCAGCATGCGGTCAAGTTGACGGGCGAGCATGTGGCTGGACTCAGGAAGGAGCGCAGGGGGAGGTCTGAGCGGGTAGAGATCGAGAGCGGGGTGCTGGAGGAGATTCAAGCGGCGAGGGCGCAGGGACTGTCACGATCGCAGATTGCAAAGAGGTGGGTTGTTCTGCCGAGTGCCAGGCTGACGTATAGGTTTTCACTGCCGCCAACCACTGCCAACCTGATCGGCCGACTCGCACCCGCTTCTTCAGCTCAGCAGCAAGCCACCGCCGCCGCACTCGAACGCCAACAACTCGGCTGGGGCTTTCGCAAGTCGCTCGCACGGGCCAAGCGAGCCGAGCGGAAAAAGTACTGGTGATCAGATGCATCGTATCACTGCGTCGTACACTCTCCCGGCCCGTCGTCTTCCTCTCCACCCGCAGCCCGTGCGATCCGGTGCCGCGACAATAGCTGCAGTAACGCGGCTCGTTCGACTCGGTGTCGAGTCCGGTTCAGTTCTCGCGGGTTGGTGTTTTGTCGTACAATCGTCTCGGCCTCTGCCATGCGTGAAAAGGATGGATCCGGCTTGGGGTCGAGGGGCGTGAAGATCTTTCGTCAGCTTGGCTATAGGAGTGGACCCACCTTGACGGTACTGTCGATCCCACTGACGGCCAGCAGCGGCAGGGTCGGGTGCTGCTCCACCACTATATGTCAGCTCGGCCATGCAAAAAACACTCACCGTTCACAACACTGCCGTCGCCTTCCCATACGCCTTCAAGCTTGCCCGAGTCCTTGTCCCAGACGAAAAAGTTGCCATCGTCACTCCCTGACACAACCTTGTCTGATCGAGCGCCGACAAAGTTGCAGTCCTTGACCGTCTCGTAGTTGCGAGCGCCAAAGTAGCTTCTGCGCGGGTGGATGACGGGCACGTTGTCGAAAAGGTCAGGCGGGACGCTCGAGCTTGCGCGCCTGCGGTTTTCATAGTCCCAGATGTACTCGCTGTCGTCGTCGTCGTCGCTGTCGTCGTCGCTGTCCTCATCGTCGAGCTCCATCTCATCGCCGTACAGGTTCTGCACCTGCCCGCCCATGATATCGCTCATATCTTGCACACCCTCATCGCTCGACGCCGACTTTGGCCGTTTGCGCGGCGATGGCGACCCAGATGGCGATCGCGGGTGTACCGCTGGGGAGGCATTCGGCGGTAGCACGCTCGACCCAGCGTGGTGCATCCCTGGCGACGGCGGCGTGTCAAAGATTGAGAAGAGCGAGGTGGAGTGATTGGAAAAGTTGACCAGCACCTGGGCATCAGCTTGGCATGCTGGCTCGCACCCACCTCGTGGTTGACATGACGACTCATTCGCACCGAAGTGACGTGCCGCTCGACCTCGGTCATGCCCCAGCCGTCGTCCTCGCCTTCCGTGCCCGTCGAAGCATCCCACGCCGCCTTGGGTAGGCCAAGCCGGCGGACACATTGCACCTTGGCGTCGGGTTGATGCACGTCGCCCCAGTCTTGCGTCTGCAGCTTGAGCATCCGGCGATCGAGCAGGTAGGCCTGATCATCAGTACAGTCGGCTGCAAAGTGCACGCACATACTCGCTGCGTCCTCCTGCGACCATGGCCCAGCCACCGCCCGAGCCAGTGCCTTCAGCCTGGGTTGACAACGTATAGAGCTCGACGCCAGAAGGAGCGCGCCAGAGGGGCTCGGGACATTCACCAGCTTGACAGTTGTGGGAGGTACGCAAGTCGTGCTGGCGGATCGTGCCGTCTTCAGACACGCTGAGGAAGACGGACGGCGCGAGCTGGGATGGAAGCAAGCGTTTGACCCGTGAGGAATGGCATCGCAGTTGCTGGGTGCTGGCGTCAGTACAGCTTGGCGATGCAGACCTACCCTTCGCCACTACGCCCATCGAGCTCGCCGTCCGATCGACCGCCTTCAACCCGGTTCAAACGCTCAACTTGATACACTCCGATCACGTCGTCGCCGGCACAGCTGATCGCCGTTGGTGTGCTCATCTCGGACAGCATGTGGGCCGAGAAGATGTTGGCATGGTGGCCTGTCAGGATAGTATCCGACAGCTTCAGAGGGTGCGGCGAGGCCGTATCGACTGGGTCGGGATCAGGAGTCCATATGCACAGTCTGCTGTCAGCTAGGTTGCCGCAGCATCACCCACCGCTTGTCGTCCGACCCGCTCAGCAGGCTGGAACCGTCTTCCGCCCAGGACAGTGCGTTGACACATCTACAATCAGCACAGCAATGTACAGCAGCACCCACCCCCGATGACCCTGGTAGCCGTTGCCGAGCACCTGCGCCCGGTCCATGTTCTGCCAGATGGTCGGATCGGCAAACAATGCCTCGCGTCTTGCGGTCGCATCGAGGTGAGAAGATGGTCCGGGCACAGTGTGGGCTGCACGCAGGGCTGTTCGCTGCCTTCGCGAGGTCATGCTCAATCGATCTTGGTTGTCGACGCACAGACGTCATGCATCGCCGCCTGCTCTCAACGACAACCACTCGGACTGTACTACTAACAGCAGCTCGCTGACATCTGCTATCACACACTGACAATACCGCCTGCTACTCACAGACTACTCGCAGACAATGCAGCAGACACGCACTAGCCGCACAAAAGGATCGTCGGTGGACAATGACGCCGTGTCAGCCGTCGGACCCAGGAGGCATGTCGACAGTGATCAGCTCGCTGCAAGCCCCAACACACGCTGCAGCTACACTCGCGTCCCTCTATCCATCAAGAAGAGCTCGGTCGAAGCTGTGAGATTAGCTCGGGTGTGCGTATTGTCACAGCATGACCAACATTCCCCCTGCTCCTGCTCGCGGCCCGATACCTCTTCCCCCGCCTGTACCTCCTGCCCCAGCGACGACCTACAAGACGTACACGGCCTACTCGCCTTCGCCTTCAGATCTGTCGTATCACCGCACATGGTATTCCAAGATTCGCAAGTGGACGCACGATGTCCGGCCGCAGTCGACCGCGTTGGGTGGGCAGAGTGCCATCTGGAGTGATACACAAGAGCATGGCGAGTCGGAGGAGGAAGTACTCAGGCGGAGGGCGGAATCTCCTACCCCGTCGAATCCGTACCCAAAGCCGAGGCAAGGTCGGCCGCAGCTAGAGCCGACGGTCAAGGCAGTCAAGGCGTCTCCGCCAGCTCCCTCGCTAGCAGCTCCCTCGCCAGCAGCAGCAGCACCCGCCCCGTCCCGCCAGCAACGTCCCAGCATTGCCCCGCTGCAACCTGCTTCAAAGCAGGCCACCGCCCGATCCGCCTCTCGTCCACCCCCAGCTCCGACTCTGGCCGTCCCACCAAAGTACGACCCGAATCCAACACCGCTGCCATCCCGTCCCGTCTCGGGCGTCTCTGGGCATTCATCGCTCCGGAGCAGGCGTGAGATTCGCGATGCCTACCTGGCTGATGCACTCGCAACCCCCGAGCTCGAGCTGATGCCGCCGGCACCACCCGAGGCGCCGAAAAGCAAAGGCAAGGCATCCAAGGCAGAGTCACAAGCGAGGGTTGAGCAAGGCGCCGCATCCCAGCTCGCCCGTACGGTCTCGGCGCCAACTGGCAAGGCGAAAGGCAAGCAGCCCAAAAGCAAGGCGACTGGCAAGGGTGCCGTCACCAAAGAACCGCCCATCGTCGAAGAGCTGCAAGTGCCCGAATTCGATGCTGCAAACTATCCGCTGCCGCCGAGTACTGCAGCGCTCACCCGAAGCAAGACGGTTGCAGCGCCATCGAATGCGACTGCCAAAGCTGCCGCAAAGATCCCACTGCCGGCCAGTAGGGTCACAGTGCCCGTCGCCAGCAGGGTCACAGCCCCGGCCAGGACACCCTCACCCGACTCCAAACCCGAAAACGTGCCCCTTCCTGCCTCGACCATCCCAGCGCGAACGAACCGCACAGCCAGCGCACGACCAGCAGACCGGCCTCTGCCGCCTTCGACGATCGACGTGGCTCGCCATCATCCACTTCCTGCATCGACGGTTCGCAGGCTGACTGAACAACCGTCCGGATCGACGACGACGCTGTACAAAGCGGCCGGGATCGAGCTACCTTTGTCAGTCAACTCGGGCAGCGTTGAGAGTCTCCCTCGCAGTGTCAAAAAGCAGCAGCCTAGCAAGCTGAACCCGACAGTGTCGACGCAGGCGACGATGAAGGCGGCAAAGAACACGCCGCTGCCAGCTTCGATCGCCCCGTCTTCTCTCCCCTCTCGCAACCTGCTACCGATCCCGTCGCCACCACCTGCGCCCACGCCAGCCAGTCGCTACCCGCCAAGGCTGAGTGTTCCGTCGCGGCCGCCCTTGGTGACGCAACCCTCTGGCTCGTCGCTGTTTCCGGGATCTGCTATCGTTCGCACGCTATCACGCAAGCAGTCGACTGGAACGTTGCAAGCGCGATTCGAGCCGGCCGTGTACCCACTGCCTCCGTCTGCGTCGACCGCTACGACTGCACTGCCGCCCGAGGAAGAGCTGCGCCGCATAACGGGTGAAGCGGCACGCGAGCAGCCGCCAACGAGACCTGCTACGAACAAGACGGCAAGCAAGGCTGTGTCGACCGAGCCGCAAGAGCAGACACTTGCTGCGCGTGTTCAAACGTGAGTCGGCTTGGTACAACCGCGCTGACAGCTAGTCCGCACCCGGTTCGTCCCCCTGCAACCCCGTTTCTCCCCCGCGACGCGCCACTCGACGCCGAGGACCATCTCTCGTTTGATGTCCCCCGAGGAGAGCACCGTCGACTGCATGTGTCGCTGGCCTGGCTCAAGAATAGTGCTCGTCCGCCCTCTGACGTGGGCCCGCCTGTCCCATCCAAGTCGCCCGTCGCCGAGCCTCGACCGCTTGCAAACGGGTTTGCTGGCTACAACCCCGCGTACTTTCCTGGGCGAGACGCGGGCCCTGGGCGAGACGCGGGCCCTGGGCGAGACGCGGGCCCTGGACAAGGCCGCGTCCACGAGCAGTTTGTGCAGCGGCCCATACCCTATCCCCAACCGCTCAATGTGCCGTTCGAGGGGTACCATGCGCCGGGGTACTACCGCCCGGCCAACCGCCCGCTGTCACCACCTGCTCCGTTCCCTCCTGCGCGTGGCCGCGGTCCCTATGCCGAGTCGGCTGATAGCTTTCCATCCGAGCTGCAGTCGGCGTTCAAGACTGAAGCAGGCGCGCCTTTGCCCGCTGGGATCGACCGCCCGTCGTACATGCTGCCACCGCTCGTACAGCCTCCGCAACCGTGGCGTCCGTTTCGCACTGCCGATTTTAGAGAGGAAGAAGGCAAACCGCAGCGGTTTATCGGCAGGTGGACCTTCTCGCCGCGACGACAAGACTATGCGCCGCAAGGCTATCGACGCCCGACGATGGCGCAAAGCCTCGATCCGGTGCAGGAAGCCGAGCCCGACTCCAAAGTGCGGTTCTGGGAAAAGCTTTCGCGCTCGTTTGGCAAGCCGCCTTCTGTTGTCGATGGACCTGAACCCCGCCGGGATCGCTTCGACTGGAACCGGTCCCGGGTCAACGCAACGCGTGTGGACATTCTCGAGATGCGTGAGCGAGAGGAACGGCTGCGGGCAGAGCGCAACGCCAGGCGGCAGCGTGAAGCCGAGTGGCGGCGCAGTCAGCGGCGGATGCGACGAGCCGAGGAAAAGGAGCGCAGGGCCGTCGAGCGCAGGGAGAGGCGCAGAGACCGCGAGGAGAAGATTGCCCTGCAGAGCTATCAGCTGGGGCAGGGCAGGATCCGAGACTTTGCGCGGCGCCGGCCGGGTGAACGACCGAGGCCAAAGGATCAAGTGAGTGATTGCAGTTTTGAGCGTGCTGACGTTGCAGAACCGCAAACCGTACGTCGTAGACTCGTCGACCAAACTGACAGGCAGACCTTGGCGGGAGCGTCTGCGCAATCGCCAACCGACGGTCACGCCGTACCCGCCGACACCCGAGCCTCGACGACACTGGCGAAACCGGCCTCCGATCGGGACCGCAAGCAGCCATCTCGCTCGCTGGCGCGAAACCCAGAGTAAGCTGTGGATGGACAGTACCGACAAGGAGGATAACGCTGCCAGAGCCGTGATCCGCCAAGTCGACAGCCCGCCGCAAGTGCGTCGAAAGTGGTGGCAGCGGTGGGTCAAGCGGTGGCCAGTTGGGTGGTTTCGCAAGTAATGCATCACTCGTTCCATGCGATTGCAGCCATGCACGCGACACCAAATGCCATGGCAGCGTACTGTCGTCAGCGCTGTCGCTTCGGTAGGAGCTCACCTCTTTGATCGCCTGTTTGCCGCTCTTGGACTCTTCGAGGAGCTCGGGAATGACCGAGACGGAAGCGATGTAGAGGAAGCCTAGCGTCAGCGTGGTTGCGCATTGTCAACTTACCTCCTGCGGTCATTGGAATGACAAGCTCGCCGGGCATGACGCTGGTGCCAAACAGTCCGACTTGCGTGTCGAGAGCAATCTTGGCAGCGGCCGACGACGTCTCGGCGATCCAGATGCCGAGAAACGTGCCGACGAAAGCGCCAACGGCCGTCAGAAACTGCGATGCCATTGCCTGCGACTTTGTAAAGCCCGACTTGATCAGGATCGAGTAGTCGGCAATCTGCTGTCAGCGCGGTCGGCGACAGCTCACCCACCTCGTGCGGGATCTCGTGCGCAAAGGTGGCAATCGCACTGACAGCGCCGAGCTGGGGGCTGACGTAGAAGCTGGCCGCCATGCTGAGGCCGTCGGTAATGTTGTGTGTAAAGTCGCCAAACAGGTTGAGGTAGGCCGAGAGACGGAGGGATTGGTTGGGCTCTTTCTTTGGCTCGGTGACAGCGGTAGGGGTTTTGCGCTGCTTGAGCTGGCCGGACGAGGACGGGGCGATGGCGGTGGTCGTGGCCGTCGACTCGGAGTGCGACTCGGAGTGCGAGTGCGAGTGCGAGTGCGAGTGGCCGGCACCCGAGTTGAGCACGCGCATCGTCTTGTCGAGCACAAAGAAGGCGGCGAAGCCGAGAAAGATGGATAGCCTGGCGTGAGCGACGTCCTGCTCGGTTCACCCACCCAATGACAATGTTCCTCTTCTCGTCAACAACAATCGTCTTGACGGCTCCCTCTTCGTGCGTCTCGCCAAAGAACGAGTGCGGGACGAGGTGGAGAAAGACGTCGCCGAGGAGGCCGCCGGTTGCAAACGCGATCATCGTGTTGAGCGACGACGGTTCGAGGGTGGGTGGGATGAACCACAGGATCAGATTGGGTACACTGGGGTTAGCAGAATACGCTCAGCACAGACTCACGAGGAGATGTAGAACGTTGCGAGGACTGGTGTCAGTGCGCTCCAGTGACAGGAGACCTACTTGAATTCCACGCTGGCTTGTCTTCGAACGGGAACAGCGTCTTGAACACGCGCTTCATGGCGTTGGCGTCGTGATCATCGTGCTGAGCGGTCAGCACGGACGTGATTTGGCGATACGTACAGTGGGTTTGGCTGCGACAAGTGCGGCCACAACGACCGCGACTGCTGTGAGCTTGGCCAGAGAGTGTGCTGCCATGTTGATGGAGAAGATGTCCAAGAGGATGTTGTCAAAGGATCGCGAGTCTCGATCTGACCTCCACATGAAACCTTCTGATCCGGAGCGCCGTTTGCTATGCAGCTCGACATCTTTTCGACACTGACTATGAAGCAGACGATAGACTACTCGCTCTATCTGGTCACGGGCAGGGAGCTGCTCCCTCCCGGCAAGGTGTGTCCAGCTCGACGATGCGGGGCTGACGACAGGATTACTACGAGAGTCTCGAGGAGGTGTGTCCTCCCCGTTCGGCTAGCCTAACCTGCAGTCTCTCCAAGGCGGCGTCACGGTCGTGCAGGTTCGCGAAAAGGACGTGGACACTGGCGCGGTGGGTAGAGCGTGCCAGACGGAGCTAACGGCAGTTTGTCGAGATCGCGCGGAGGACCAAGGAGATTACCGACAAGGTGGGTGCCATCTCGACGGCACGCTGACAGCAGTACAACGTCCCGCTCATCATCAACGACCGAGTCGATGTCCATCTCGCTATCGGTATGTGCTACTGTTCTGGCTACGCTGACCTCAGGCTCGGCCGGCGTCCACATTGGTCAGACCGACATGCCCGTCCCGATGATCCGCTCGTTGATCGGGCCGGATGCGATCCTCGGACTCTCGACGGGGTCGGTAGAGCAAGCAGAAGCGGCCGTGGCCCAAGGCGTCGACTACATAGGCATCGGCGCAGTCTGGCATACGGTCAGTAAGGATCTCAAAGGCAAGACGAGCATGGGTCCCGAGGGCGTTGGCGAGATCTTGGATGTGCTGCATGGGACGGGAGTGCAGGCTGTTGCGATCGGTGAGTGTATGATCGTGTGCCAAGCTAACGACAGGGGGAATCCACCTGCCGAACCTTGCCCACCTCCTCCACTCGTCCATCTCGCCAAAGCACGGCGTTGCTCTTGACGGGGTCGCAGTCATTTCCGATATCGTCGCGTCGCATACGCCAAAGGAAGCCGCACAAGACCTCGACCGTGTGCTGCGTTCGTTCCAATCTGATGCCAGACCGACACGGGCACTGTTTGCTGGCACGGGGCGCACGCGGGATCACTTGCTCAAGCAAGTCGGCGAGGTCATGCGGGCCGTCAAGAGGGAGACGCCCATGATCAACCAGGTGGGTACGGCTGCAGAGGCTAGGCTGACGGCAGCTCACCAACAATGTGGTCATCAACGACTCGGCCAATGCGACCCTGGCCGTGGGGGCTTCACCCATCATGGCCACCCACCCTCGCGACGTCAAGGACCTCTCGCCGGCGATTGGCGCTTTGCTGATCAACTTTGGGTGGGTCGCACTCTCCAGGTCGGGCTGACGACAGGACGATCACCGACAAGGAGGGCATGCTTGTGGCCGGGCGCGAGGCGAATGTCAACCGCAAGCCGATCGTATTCGATCCAGTGGCTGTGGGGGCGACGGCCCACCGGCGTGAAGTCTCGAAGCGTGAGTCAAGCCAGCTGTGCGACGCTGACCGCAGAACTGCTCGCACACTGGCAGCCAACAGTCATCAAAGGCAATGCGGCCGAGATTGGGGCGTTGGCCAAGTCTGCCGAGGTTGCGACCCGCGGTGTCGACTCGGTCGGTTCGGGCTTCAAAGACCCGGCGAATGTCGTCAAGCAGCTAGCGAGAAAGAGGGGTGAGTCGTCTCGTGTGGCGTAGCTAACCCCAGCCGCCGTGGTCGTGCTCACAGGCGAGATCGACTACGTGTCCGACGGCGAGACGGTGCTCCGGCTGGCCAACGGGCACAAACTAGTGGGTGCTAGCGCTCTGACTGTCCTGACACCGCAGCTTGGGGTCATTACCGGCTCGGGGTGTATGACGGGCTCGTTGATCGCTTGCTTTTGCGCCGGCGCTCGGCTGCTCGCCACGCCCGAGCATGACGAGTCGAGGCTAGTGCAGGGTGACATGCTTGTTGGCGCCCTTGCGGGGTGAGTCCCTAATTGTCGGCCGTGCTGACCCCAGTGTGCTCGCCATGACGATTGCGGCGGAGATTGCTGCGGCCCGAGCCGACGTCAAGGGGCCTGGGACGTTCCGAGCGGCCTTGCTGGACGAGCTGTACAACCTGACGCCCGAGGCAGTGTATGAGCGCGCTCACGTGGAGATTGTCTAGATCGCCACGCGGCGGTTCCCCCGCGGGCTAAGACGTAAGCACAGACGGAAGCTCAGGGCGTTGTTTACCAATGCTATTCTTGAGTGCATCGCCAACGTCGACCTTTCCTATAGAACCTGCTCATTGTCCGCTGCACGCACCCACGCCCACCCGCCCACGCCCACACGGCATGCTCGCTCTCCTTGCTCTTCCTTTGCTCGCCACGGCCACGGCCCAGTACACGGCCACGTACAACCCGCTCGACCTGCCCGAGACGTCGCAGGCGGATCAATCCGGCACCAACAAGTGCGGGACGGCCGCGAGCGACTCGTCGAAATGTCAAAACCTTTACGTCAACAGTGTGCAAGACTTTTGTCTCTGGGGTCCGCCCGCAACCACGAGCAATGAAGGCGACGGGACGAGCAAGATTGGCAACGTCGAGCAGGTCGTTGTATCGTGAGTGGACATCTAGAGGCAAAGCTGACGGCAGATACTGCTTGAACGATGGCTACGGCACCCGGCTCATTCCCAGCGGCACCATCACCTCGGCTCACTTTGCAAAGGTCGAGTCGGACCAGGTCTCGTATGTGCAAGTCCGCGGCACGGGTGATGTGAGTTGACACGGGCGGGGTGGGGCTGACCAGCAGTTTACAAAGATCAACATTCCTGCGGGCGACGACGGCGGCGAGCTGGATGTGAGTGTGTGTGAGGTTGATGCGTACTGACGTTGCAGCCGCACTGTGAGTCGCCTATCGACGATGGCTCCGCCCGCCCTGCCTTGTCATCCACTCCCACACGCACTTGCTTACGCCCCAGCGTGGACCGGCCTCGGCAACCCTCAAGGCGGCTTGGCCTTTACCAACGCGTTTGGCCAGTGGGAAGAGACGCACGAGTGGACGTCGTTTATCGGCGCGGATTACTTTTGCGTCAGGCTCTGCCGCGACGGCCCGAGTGAGTTGTCGCTCTGCAGAGGCTGGGCTGACGACAGACGCCCCGGGCTACTGCGAGCACATCTACGACACCCTCTCGTGCGACTTTACCATCCCCGGCGCTACAGTGAGTGTTCCTGCGTGGTATGGAGCTGACGACAGGGCGACGGGTTTGACAACTGCCAAGCGGATGCGGGCGAGCAGCCTGGTGTGTACGACGGTTCGACGTTTAGCCAGGGCGACCCGACGACCCCCGCCCCGCACGCTCCCGCGTCGAGCAGCATGTGCACCACGGTGTCTTCGATCGGTGGCTCGTCGATTGCTCTCAACGCTGCGGCTGTCACTGGCGGTGCGACTGTTTCCGGCTCGGCCAGTGTCTCGGCAACCACCACTGGATCGTCCAGCTCGGCATCTGGATCAGCCAGCTCGGCCTCTGCCTCGTCTGCCTCGGCCCCCACTGCCTCGGCCTCTGCTTCGGCCTCTGCTTCGGCCAGTCTGTCCACCAGCCGGGTCTCCTCGCGTTCGTCTGCGTCTGGCTCGGCTGCTCTCAACGCGGCTAGTGCCAGTGCCAGTCCGTCTGGCGCCGCCTCTCGCGTCGAGGCTAGCGTCCTTGGCTTTATCGCCGCCGCCATGGTCGCTCTGCTCTAATGTATAGCCACGGACAATGATGAATCACCTTGACCTCGCGTGGCATGCGAGCGGACCGATAACGGTTTAGCCTGTTCTGCACCTGTTCCAACTTACAACCATGACTGTCGCCGAGACGTTTGCAGCCTGCAACCCAGTCGACGTCTGCTTTGTCCTCTGCTGCTGTGCCTTTTGCTTTCCCATCGTGCCGGCCGTCGGCTTGGGCTATGCAGGCTACTCGACCAGGAAGAATGGGCTCGCGGCGTTTTACACCAGTCTGATTGCGATCGCCGCGGTCTCTGTCCAATGTGGGTCTAGCTCGCGTGATCAAGCTGACGACAGGGTGGATGCTAGGCTACTCGCTGGCGGTGAGTGCTCGACCAACGGCCAAGCTGACGGCAGTATCGCGGCGGCAACGGCGTGATCGGCGACCTATCAGCCCTCTTTCACCGCGGCGTCCTGAGCGATGTGAGTCTAGCTTGTGAGAGTAGCTGATGACAGCCCATCGGCACGATCCCAGAGCTCTTGTTCTCCTTCTTTCAGCTGCTGTTCTGCATCACCGTCTGCTCGATCGTCCTCGGCGGGGCTGTTGAGCGGGGCAGGCTGTTGCCGTTGATTCCTCTGGCGTTTGTGAGTCTCTCGGCATCGACCCAGCTGACATCAGCTATGGGCGACGTTCATTTACTGCCCCCTCGCACACATGACATGGTCCGAGTATGGCTTTCTCGCGAGATTGTGAGTGCCCGCTTGCCAACAGCGCTGACCGCAGGGGCGCACTCGACTTTGCCGGCGGGACGCCAGTGCACATTTGCAGCGGTGCCAGTGCGACTGCCATTTCCGTCTACCTGTCCCGCCCACTCTTTCGCTCGCGCAAGTCGGCAACTCGCACCCCGTCGCACCTCGCTTTGCACCGCCCGCACAATGTTTTATGCCGTGCGTGACCCTCGACCGACCGCGTTGACCGCAGAGCTCTTCTCCATGGTGACCATCTGGGCCGGCTGGCTTGCGTTTGACGCTGGCACCACCCTCGCGCTCAACTTTAAATCGGTCATGGCCTTGTTCAACACCAACCTGGCCGCGTCGTTTGGCGTGTTGACCTGGACGCTGCTGGATTGTGAGTCGCTTGGTCTGACGCGGCTGACAACAGATCGCACGACCGGCCGGTTCTCTCTCGACTCGGCCTTGTGAGTGCCACCCGATAGAATTGCTGACAACAGCCTCGGCATGATCTCTGGCCTGGTGATGATCACTCCGTCAGCAGGCTTCATCGGCCTCGGCTCGTCGTGCTTGTTTGGCGTCATCGGACCGTTGGGTGAGTGCTGCGAGATGAGCTCGGCTGATGGCAGTGTGCCGCACCGCACTGCAGTATAAATCGAGCGATCACGCCAAGTCGAGGCGCTGGGTTGACTCGGGCGATACGTACGTCACACGTTTGCTTCAAGCTGATGACAGTTTTGCGACACACTGCATCGGCGGCTTTGCTGCTACCCTGCTCACCGGCGTGTTTGCCAGCCGCGAGGTGGCTGCCTAGTGAGTCGACCTCTATGACCAAGCTGATGGCAGCGACGGTACGGTCATTATCGGCGGGGTCATTTTCGACGGCCACTTTCGGCAGATCCTATACCAGCTCGTCGAGGCAACCGTCGGCTTTTGCTGGGCGTTTGGCGGCACCTATACTATCTATGCGCTCATCGACTGTGTCCCAGGCCTCGAGGTGCTTGCGACGGATACCGATGTCGTCGCTGGTATGGACAAGGTGCAGCTCGGCGAGTCTCTGTACGAAGCGCAGTGGGAGACCGAGGTGGACAATCACCCAATCGAGCGCCTCCTGATTTGATGCATACAACGCTTTCGCTGTGCTTCTACAACTCACTATCCGCTAGAATAAAATGCGGTCAATCTTTTGCGCGAAGTTCTTGGGCGCCTCCTCGCCGCGCGCTTCGTCTTCCTCCGTGATGCGCTCGATCTCGTCGAGGCCGCTGACAAAGTCCATCTCTGACGCGGCGATGCCGAGCCAGCGCTGCTCCCCGCGCATGACGCCTTTGACTTTCCAGAGGAGAAAGTTGAAGATGTAGAGGAACACTGCGCCGTACGCAAAGATAAAGTCGGCCACGGCAAAGCCTCCCGGCTCCATCAGGTAGGACCCACTGCCGTCAGCTCGGTAGCGCGGGTGAGACTTACGAAAAGATGAGGGTAAAGATGGCGGCTATCGTTGCGAACCATCCAGAGTAGGGTTGGAGGTAGCCGCGCACCGGCAGGATGTGTTCCAGCGCCTGCGCCTTGAGACCGACGCGGAAACGGAGGTACGACCTGGCGTCAGCGTTGTCGTCGCGAGGTCACTCACAATCCGATCGTACACCACGTCAACAGGGTGCAGGCCGTGGTCAGGTTGATGAACCAGTCGAGCACTGCCGTCAGCTCGGTCGGCGTTGGCGTGCTCACCTTTGACCGTGCCGCTCGACAGCGCCAGGTAGCTGATGCACGAAAGCACCCCAATCGTGCCGACGGCAATGTACGGGACACCGAAGCGGTTGGTGATTGTCACGAAACGCGGCGCTTGGCCAAGCAGCCCGAGTGTATAGAGCGAGCGGCTGCCGACGAACATGAAGCTTGAAGCGGTCGAAAAGATGGACGTGAGCACGACGGCGTTGACGAGCGACGGCAAGCCTTTGATCCCGAGCCGGTTCATGCTGATGATATAAGGACTCTTGGCCGCGCCCGGCGCACCCGCGGCGATGGCACCGAGAAGCGCTTCGTCGTTGTACGGAACCGCGACGGAGACGCACAGCGCGCTACCGACATAGAACGCGAGGATACGGTAGATGGTCGAGTTGAACGCGCGCGGCAACACGCGGCGAGGCGACTTGACCTCGCCAGCGACTTGGGAGATGAAATCGGGACCGGCCTGCGTAAGCTCGAGCTGCTAGAGGCCAACTCACAATCGCAAACGCGCCCCACATGACGGCCGACCAGATGCCCTTGATGCGTCCAAACGCGTCGTCGGCCGCAAACAGCCCGGGGTTCTTCCAAAACCTAAACCCGTACTTGTCGTGGATCGGGTTGCCGCCGACCATTGTGATGAACGTGAAGAGGAACAAACCGAGCATGAGGATGACCTTGAGGATGCTGAGCCAGAATTCTGACGTCAGCGCGGTCAATCGATGGGTACGCACCAACTTCGCCATAGTAGCGCACGTTGATCCCGTTGGCGAGCAGCAAGCCGACCAGACCGACCGTGATCATGACGGCTGGGTTGAGATCCGGCGCCCAGTACTGGACCACGACGTTCATCGCGGTCAGTTCAAAGCAGACGAACGAGATTGCGCCGAGAATGTTGCTGTCTGCTATTAGCTAGGCTAGTGTACAGCGACTCACATCCAATGGCGAATCCCGCCGACGGGTCGAGGAAGCGCGAGGCATAGAAGACGTAGCCGCCGGGAAGCGGCAGCAGCGTGCACATTTCAATCACGCAGTTGCTGAATGCCTAATGTCAGCGCGGTCGACCCGACAGCACGTACAAAGATGACGCCGCCCCAGATGCAGATGCCAAGCACGAGCGCAAGCGGGCCAGCATCGACGAGCGGGTTGCCGATGGAGATGAACACGCCAGCGCCAATGGCACCGCTGATGGCGATCAACTGAATGTGGCGGACCAGGAGGCCACGATGGACCGTGTTCTCGACCTGGAACGGTTCGTGGACTTCCTCTGTAACGACCTCGACCGGCTGCTTGTCGTCCTTGTCATAGTCGGGGATCTCGAGAGTGGACATGTTGTAGAGACACTGCGGGCGAGCGCGCGCGCGCTAAGTAGGGCGGCCTTATCGCCAACTTGCGGATAAACAGCGAGGCACCGGTTGGAGAGGACCTGGCCGAGCTGAGGCTTATCGCGGCTCGGCTGCGTGCCGACGGGGATATGAGCGGCCCGGCGCAGGGGCAACCGACACAATGCTCTCTCCCTGCGCCCTCCCACCTGCCGCGTCGCTCACGTCGTTTTGGCTGAGCGAGCCGTCGCGTCTGCAGCGGTTCCGCTCGGGTGACCTGCCCACGACAGCAGATGTAGTCATCATCGGCTCGGGCATTGCAGGCACGCTCAGTGCGTACCATCTGCTCAAAGCCGAGCCTAGCCTGCGCGTCGTCATGCTCGAGGCGAGAGAGGTGTGTAGCGGTGCGACCGGGCGCAACGGCGGGCACGTCAAGGTGGATGTGAGTCGCCTTGTCGTGATCGAGCTGACGCCAGCCGTATTTTGTTTGTGCGTATAGCCATGCTGTTCAGGGTTGACGACAGACGAGGCGCTCAAGGCCAAGCACGGGGCCGAGCTCGCCAACGAGATTCTCAAGTTTGAGACGGGCCACTTGGGTCTGTACAAACGTCTCGTGGCCGACGAAGGGCTCGAGTGCGACTTTGAGATCACCTCGGCGTATGATATCTGCACCAACGCCGAGATTGCCGCCATTGGCCAGCGAGGGTACCGCGCGAGGCTTGCCGACTTTCCGGACGACATGGCAACGTTTTGCGAGTTGACAGACCGCGACGAGATCAAGCGGCTCAGCGGGGTCGACGGCGTCTGGGGCTGTGTCTACGAGGTCGGCAGCATCCACCCGTACAAGCTGGTCAACGGGCTGCTGGAAAAGTGTCTGCAGATGGGGCTCAACCTGCACACGCTCACCGCGGTGGACGAGCTTGACCATGACGGGCAGTGGGTTGTGCGTACCGCCCGGGGCTCGGTCTGCGCTCCCAAGGTTGTCGCCGCCTGCAACGCCTATTCGTCGCACATCCTGCCCGAGCTCGCCAACAAGGTGGTGCCCGTGCGAGAGACTGCGAGCTCGCTCCTGCTCCCGCCGCAGCCCGTCCAGCACCCGCTCTACACGTCCTACTCGCTCAAGTACGGTCCGGGTGTGTTTGACTATATGATCTCTCGCAAGGCGGGGACGAGGAACATTGTCGTCGGCGGCGCGCAACAGTGTTTCGAGCACATGACGGACGAGTGGTACGGCCGGGTGGATGACGCGACGCTTCTGTAAGTTGCTCTGGTAGGCAACGCTGACGACAGCCCGGGCGTGGAGCAGTACTTTTCCGAGTTTATGCCAAAGCACTTTCTAGGCTATCCCGAGCCAGAATCCCGTGTCGACCGCGTCTGGACCGGAAGTGAGTGCTCACCGTGATGCCGAGCTGATCCAGTCCTCGGCCTCTCGTCTGACTCTCTCCCGTGGGTCGGGCCGGTCCCAGGTCGGCCTCTAGGCCTCTACACGCTCGCAGGGTTTCACGGGCGCGGCATGGTGTAAGTCGATCTTGATAGACTGGGCTGACGACAGACGCGTCTTTGGCTCGGTCCGGGCGTTGATCCCGTGCGTGCTCGCGGGCGAGACGGGGGACGCGGCGTTGCAGTCACTCGTCGACCACGGCCTCCCTCGGGGCTATCGATTCACGGCGGCGAGGCTGGCCAGCACGGAGAACGTGATCCTGCGAGGAGACGCATAACGCCGAGACGCCGAACCCCAATATGCATACTGTGCTCCGCCGCGTCATATCCTGCCAGTCTCGGATCTCACTGATGCGGCACGGAGCGCCGGAGCTCGGGGCTGCAGCTCTGTACATAACTGCAGCTCCGTCGCGGCGTTCACCGCATCACAATGTCGTTCAAGTCTACTCTTGCTGCCAACTCGATTGCCAGTCTTCGCGTCAAGCAAGCTGGCGTCGTCACTGTCGCGCCGGTCTCACCACCGGCGTCCGAGCATGCGGTCGACACGGCCCCGCTTGAAGACTATGATGGCAACTACAAGTTTGCCCCGATCAAGGGTGGGTGCTGCCCTGTCGACTTGGCTGACGACAGAATGGCAAGTCTCCCGCGCCATGACCAAGCGGTACGCCGCCGACATGATGAAGACGGCCGTGTCGGATGTGGTCATTGTCGGCTGTGGCTCGGCCGTGAGTCTCTTTGCATCGACCCGGCTGACGGCAGGGCCTCTCTTGCGCCTACACCCTCGCGAAAGCCCGCCCCGAGCTCGTCGTCACCATTATCGAAGCCGGCGTCGCCCCGGGCGGCGGCGCATGGCTCGGCGGTCAGCTCATGAGCGCCATGGTTATTCGCAAGCCCGCCCACCGCTTTCTCCAAGAGCTCGGCGTCCCGTTTGAAGACGAAGGCGATTTCGTCGTGGTCAAGCACGCCGCCCTGTTCACCTCGACCATCCTGTCGGAAGTCCTCAAGGTAAGCACACCCTTGCGACCGCGCTGACGTCAGCTCCCCAACGTCAAGCTGTACAATGCCACCGCCGTCGAGGACCTGCTCACCAAGGAGGACCCGCTCGGCAACGGACTGCGCGTCGCCGGCGTCGTTACCAACTGGACCCTCGTCACCCTCGCCCACGGCCTCCAGTCGTGCATGGACCCTCAGGTGGGTGCGCCCCGGTGGACGAGCTGACGCCAGACCATTACCGCGCCAGTCGTTTGCTCTTTCGCCGGCCACGACGGTCCCTTTGGCGCGTTCAGCGTCAAGCGCCTCGTCGCCACCGGCATGGTCGAAAAGCTCGGCAACATGCGCGGCCTCAACATGTCCACCGCCGAAGACTACATTGTCAACAACACGCGCGAGGTCGTGCCCGGGTTGATCACTGGCGGCATGGAGCTGTCCGAGCTCGACGGCGCCAACCGCATGGGCGCGACCTTTGGAGGCATGCTCGGCAGCGGCATCAAGGCGGCTCACGAGGCTATCAAGCTCTTTGACTCGTACAAGGTGGTGGACGGCGAGGTCACGGTTTAGTACAGTATCGCGCGTCATGCTAGGTGTCAATGTTGCGTGGGCGGGGTCGACCTGAACATCAGCAGTCAGCGCGAGCTGGACCTGTGTAACGCCGACTCGGCCACTTGATTATCTGCATGAGCAGAGTGAGCGTGTTGTGATGCGGGCTGAAGTGGACGTCTGCAGGTGCACAGACAACCGTTCGACGCTGCCTTCGGTCCGCCACCAGCATGGCTTCAGGTGTCGTATCGAGCTCCACGTTATCTGCAATGTCGACCGCTCTTGCTTGAAGCCAAGAAGAGCGAGTAACCATGGCACACACCCGGCATTCAAGGTCAACTCGACACTGCCTCGGTCAACAGCCTAGTATGCAACGCGATGTTAGCTGCACACATTGACGCATTGCAGCTCATCGCCGAGCCCGTTCGTGTCTCAGCCCGTCCCGGCCGTCACTGCCTGGGCCATTGAGAAAGCAGCGGCGGCCGTATCCAGTCCCCTCCGCGACTCGCTCTTCGACGGTCCGTACAAGGATCTCGGGATCAAGCAAGATCCGTAGCGCATCATAGATGTGGACGGGACGCAGATATAGCATGTCACCTAGTCTGGTCTAGTGACGAGCAGGCCCTCGTTGGTAGAGACAGATCTCGCAATTCCACTTCCTTCTTTCCCAATCTGCACCTGTGTAGTTGTCACGACCCCGTCCAGCCTAATAACTATCTGTCACGCCTATGGCTGTGTCACGTGCTGAACAGACCGCCTCGCGGCGCTCAGGGTGCCACTGGTGCTAGCGCACCACTGTCTGTGCGCTGCGGAGTCTGCCGCCGCGCCGTTAGGCCTTCGCTTCTCTTGTTGTATCTCCATCGTTCGAATATTATAGTGTTCTACCTATTCTCTCTCGTCGATCCTCAAGGGTCCTCGTAGTGCGGAACTCCGCTTTCCGCTGCGCGATCCAGAGTCCCGCCCGTCCGAGGGAGGTCTTCGCCGACCTCGCCTCGCCGTCCTAGGACCTCGCCTTCCTTAGGCAAGGTCTTCACAGTATATTCGAACGTCTTTACTCTCTATCGCGCAAAGATCAAGAATGACCCAGCAACCTACCAACTCCACGGCCTAACCATTGTGGATTCTCATTCACCACGTAAAAGCACCCCAATCGGGCAGGTGGAAACACGTGGCCTCGTCCCCGACCCTCGTAACCTGCCTAAACCAGCAATTCACGGCCACGTGGTCACGTCCCAGATTCCATTCCCCTCGTACGCCTCCCCGGCCCTCGGAACTCAACAACCAAGACACGTACAGAGCTCTAGGTTATATTCACGGATAGCTACGATTCTGCTCTACAATCTGTACTATCAGAGTTCTGTCTAAAGTTGCATTTTACGGGCTGCAGAGTGGATACGCGCCGAATCCAGGCTTGAGTCACATGACCTCAGCTAGTCGTCTCTGGCCGTCAGTCCGGGTCTCTGACCAGAACTCGTCCGCCCCTCGGAGACTAAGACGAGCGTGTTCCCCTGATTATTCTGAGCACAACGGTACCGGTCTCCCAGCGGGGGGACGCTTGGTTGGTCCGTCATTCACCTCGGAAAGTGCACGGCGGGTTTCATGTGCGCAAATTAGGTCCCGCAGCCAGCTTCGACGCGACCTCAGACTGCGCAGGTCAAGCTCATCCAGGACGCCCGCCAGGACCCGCTGAGCACGGCCAACCGCGGCGGTGACGCAGGCAAACCAGCACGGGCAATCACGGCTCTGATCTCTGAGGGGTGTTGTTACGCTTGGACCGTGAGCGTGTCAGTATGAAAAGCTGCGGTGCGTACAGCTTGCCCATCAACTTGCTCCTAACTAACTATGTCCGTCAGCAACACGCAAGCCACTGCTATCGTCATTGACGAGGATGAATTCTACTGCGCGGGCTCCAAGGTGTACATGGAGATTGGTGCGTACGGCGACCTGACGTGACCTCGCTGACCTCGCAGGCTCGCTCGATGTCTACACGGTCCCTCTCGAGCACCTGCCCGCCTTGGCAACCCTCGGCCTCGTCTACCAACCTGGCCTCCACTTTCTGGTCTGCGTCGAGTGCAAGGAAGGCGTGCGGGCCATCCCGCGTAGCATCAAGGAGCACATTTCCAAGGTGCACGACGCCCGTGCCAAGGACGCGACGGCTGCTGCAGTCAACGCAGCACTCGAGGAGGTCCCGCAAGCCTTCAAGAATGGTCATCCCGTCTTGCCCATGGTCGCGGGCAAGCTCATCCAGCGTATTGATGGCCTCAAAGTCAACTGCGGGCTGGCGTGCCGTCTCTGCAGGTGAGTCACTCTGACACGGGCAAGCTGACAGATGCAGGTACATCTGCCCTACGGAGAAGACCATGTCCAACCATCTCCGCGACCACCATCCCTGGGCGCCGTCCACCTCGTTCCGCTACAACGCCGTCTACCAACAAATCTTCAGCCGCGGCACGACTGTTGCCTTCGAGGTGGACGACTACCGCATCCCTGACATCCCCGTGGACCCGAAAGCCGCCATCTGGGAAGCCGCGCTCAATGCCATCCCTGCGTACACAACGGTCGTTGAGAACGAGCGGGACTTGACTCCGTTCCTTCGCGTCTATAACTGGGTGGACCACGTCAAGGGTCACGAACTGCGCCCGTTGCAAGCCCTGACGTTTGCTACGGTCAGAGAGCACGAGGTTCAACTTGGCGAGCTGTCCAAGGGCGTCAGGACGGCCATCACCAAGGTGCACGCCATGTTGATTAGTGGAAACCCGCGCGTACGCACGCTACTGGTCAACAGCGATGCTGAAGAGTGAGTACGGCTTGGTGCGGGTGGTGCGAGGCTGACGACGCAGGGCCACTGGGATGCTGCGAGCCAACAGCAACAAGTACATCATGGAATGCACGCGGACCTTCCTACGCTTCATCAACATGCTCGCCCGCCTTGTCAAACTTCCCATGGACTCGTCATACACCGCCTCTATCTCTCTGCAGCTCGCGTCTGCCCTCGAGGACCTGGTCGAGATGGCTTCGGAGCCCGACACGATGATCACCAACTTGCAAGAGTTCGTCGTTGCCCTCCTCGAAGACGTCCCATCCTCCTCGCACCGCAGCGTCTACGAGTTTCCTCTCATCCGCTTCATCTGCCTGCGTCATCTCAAGGAGAAGGGCGGCTTTGATGGCCCGCACGACATCACCCGCACCCTCGCTCAGCTCCAATGGATCATTCGTGCCGTCTTGTACAGCAAGATCATGGCGGATCTAGACTCGGGGATGCCAGAGCAGACKGCGTGAGTACGCCAGGGTGGTACGAGCGTAGCTGACGTCTTGTCTTAGCGTTGCGGACACCATCGCACTCATCAGTCCATCCCGTCTCAACTGCTTTTCTGCCCTGCTCGACATGAAGCGGCTTGCCAACGCCTGCGCCATGGCCACTCCCCTCCTCCCCCGCTGCAGCTGGAAAGACACAGCCGGCGTCATCCTCGCAGTCAACGGGACTACCCTCGACCTCGATCGTGTACGCACGATGATCCCGACGCTCTGCACCAAGGCTGGCGAGATGCTCGCGTCTCTGGCACTTGGCGAGGACCTCAACGTGTCCCTCGAGCTCAAGGACCAGGTGCCAAACGAGGAGGCGGGCTACAGCTTTGTCACGCAGAACGGCTTGCAAGACCATTGGCGAGCCGTCCTGCAGCGTATCATGGACTCGGACGGCTTCCACCGCGGCCTCGACAATGGCGAGATTGTCTGGCAGCGGACACGCGTCGTACGCTACCTCAACGACTGCCGTGCATTACTTGGCATCCTCGCCCCGCTCATCCATGTCACCTGCGGCTCCCCGTCTCGAGGCTCGGAGCTCTGTTCAGCCAAGCTCGTCAACATTGGCTCTACGCTGCGCAACGTCTTTGCCATCTCGGGTCACCTCACCGTCATTCTCCAGTATCATAAGAGCGCGAACCTCATTGGCAAGGACAAGCCTATCCCTCGCGAGCTGCCGCTGTGCGTCTCAGAGCTGCTGCTCAAGTACCTCGTCTTCATCAGACCCGTCGAGGCGTACTTGGTTGGGAACATTGCCAAGGACGCTGCAGACGCCGAGGAAAAGGTAGCCATCACGCGCAGCTACCTTTTGGCCTCGCACGGCGTCCAGTGGAGCGGCGTCAASCTCAGCGAGGCTCTCAAGCTTGCGTTGATGGAGCACTGCGAGGCGGAGATTGGCTTGCAAGACTGGCGTCAAGCCGTCGTGCTCATCCAGCAGAAGCACAAGGTGTTGCCGAA